>JAQFVV010006207.1:0-289509 GCA_028023455.1 Epiperipatus broadwayi
TTCTAAAAACTTGTTTAATGGAATAAGCATTTTTAATATAAACATGCATATTTTCTGTAGAAATTTCCTAGTTCTATAATGTGGGTGGGTGGGAGTTGATAATCAGGAAAATGAAAGAGCAGTTAAAGACCAGGTGTCATCAAAGACTGCACTTTTACTGGAGGCCGAGATGGTCACATTTCTTGATTTTTTTGAGCGTTTGATAAAACAATGGTATGATTTGTGGCGGGGGTAATTCCATGAGGTTTTGCATCTCACTATCCATATGGAATAAAGGACAAAGGTGAAAGCCTTATTGATTGAAAAAACCCATTGTAAATGGCATTTTCAAGTGAGAAAAATCATATCAGGTCTTATGTTGGAATTAATTATAATTATCTCTTTCAGTGTTTTAAGTCTTGGGCACCAGTGTATAATATGGTCTATGGTTTCATCTTCACGAGCACACAGACCACATATAGGATCAATACTGTTAAAACCTCTTCGGTGATAAAGGAACCAATTTTTGGGAGGCGCATTAAGATTTATTTTAATGATGAAGTCCAAGGAATTTGGGTTCCAGACTCCAACTTGAAGTGTGGAAATGAGTCTTTGGTTGGTTATTTTTAGGCTGGTTTAATGGGTTGTTGATTATGAAGTTGATTATGTTGTATGCTTCATAGAGTTGATTTTTTTGTTAAGGTTAGAGGGCATTATTGAGGTTGTAAAGTTGTAAGTGGTCTATTAAGGAGGCATATCCATGAACTGGCAGAGGGCGGAGGACGATCTGTCTCGTGTGTAATTTTTTTAATAATGTTGGAGTATCCACATGAGATGATCAGATTATGTAGAGTGTTGTGGGTTTTCTGTAAAATGATTGCTTGTATTGAGTGGAATGACAGTCCATTGAACCTCGTGGTGCGTTGGATGCCTCAGAAGCTAATAGCAACTGTCCTTCCTCTCCAGAGAAGTTTGGTACATAATCGGTTGATTTTATTTTGAAACTGTTTGAGACATTTTTGAGATGGAAGATAATATGAGATTTTTGGCATTATGATCATGTTGAGGAGGCCAACCTTTCCCATATAATGAAAGGTATACTCTAGAGAGTGATGTGGTGATAGCTTCAGTTGAATGGAGGATTGCATCTTGAATCTCTCTTGCCATTGCAGTTGGTGTTTTGAAGATTGAGGAAACCTAGGTATCTTTGGGGTTTTGCAGAAAAGGGAGAGTTAATTTATTTACCAGACATGATCTTCCAGATGGAAGATTTGTTGAAAAGTTTATTTGTAGAGCCAAGTTTCATTTCTGTATTTCTGTTTAAGATGTTCATGAGATGGGGAAGGTATTTAATGGTGGGAAGAACAACCATGATGTCATCTATATAGGCAAATACATTGAAGTTTTTATTGAGAGAGGGGGAAGGAAAATTCCTGGGAGGTTTTTTTCTATATCTATCAGAAGAGGGTTGATGTATGCTGTGAAGAAAAAGGCACTGAGTGGAGATCCTTGAGGGATCGACTTGTATGGCTTGAAGCCTAGGTGTAATCTTGCCATCAAGAGAGAGAAAAATCTCTCTGTTGTTGAGCAGATTGCTGATCATCTGAACAATCCCGGCTGGAATGTCGCATTCCAACAGAATATCCAGGAGGATATTTATCTGGACTGAATCAAATGCTGCCGCCAACATCCAGCTGGACAGCAATAGGTTTTGATTTATGATGTCCTCTGATGTAATTGAATAGTGCAGTTACATTGGACATAGCATGCGAAGTTGATGATCCCTTTTTCCGGTATTGGTTTGACGAGATATGGCTAGGGATTTGAGTTTGGATTTGATATTTAATGACTGACTCAATTATCTTGATAAGCAATGGGGTCATGGAAATTGGCCGGATATTGTTAATGTCGTTTAGTGGTTTTGCTTTTTTAATAAAAGGCGCGAGTACCACTGGGTAAAGATCTGTTATGTTTCTGTTGCCGGAGGCTAGGTGATCAATCATTTTTTTAATAATTGGCACAGTGAATTGACTGAGGTGTTTGAGAAGGAAATTTGGGATGCCATGAAGGCCAGGATGAACGCCGTCCGGGGAGAGATGTTATCTTCTTTTGATTTGGATTTCTGTGATGCCATGTTCGCCGGGGTCACCAGCATCCAACCAGCTGTTTATAGGAGGAGCACCATCTTTTTGCATTAATTGGCAGAATTGTTTGCTGATGTGCTGCATCATTTGGAAAGCCAACGAGATTGGTTCCATTAGAATTAATGGATAAGGGAGTGATTTGTTTTCTATTGTACCCCAGTGCCCATCTAAGGTAGTCTCTCGTCCAGCAGTGTTGTTGTGCTAAGAAACATTTGGCTCTTCTGATGGATATATATTCTGCAAGGGACTTTTGCTTAATTTTGTACAGATTTTTAAGGAGATGATTTTTTCTGTATTTGTGAAATTTTGCTGTAAAGCTTGAAGTTGTATATTAATGTCTGTTAGATCATTTAGAAGGCTCATTAGGTCCTTTGATTTTCCTGGCGTGGTGATTTAATATGGATTGTAGTATTCCGATGAAGGGAAAACCAGCCCTCCTCAGCAGGAAGGGAAAGGATGTTTATTTTCTGAAAAGGATGTATGCCTCAGATACTATCGCTTCGGTCATATTTGATTGGGTGATCATGCGCATGGTTTTACCAGGTCCATCAATAGGTGCAGGGATTGAAATAGGTGTAAGTTGTAAGATTAGAGCCATATGATCAGAGAAAGCAACAGGAGCCAAGGCTGCATCAAGGTTGAAATGGAGGTCTGGGGGTGTAGTAAACCAAATCAATCAGGGACTTTTTAGTTTTAGTATAGAAAGAGTAGGCTTCGGGAGGGAAGAAGCCCTCTCCACATTAATCTGTGATTTATTAGATGCAAAAATCTCTTGTTGAAGTCATTGTATGTGGTGTTAAAGTCTCCCAGAAGAATAGTAGGGGAGGCTCTGTTAGCATTGATGGCATTTAGGATGTGGATTATTTTTAGATGTTGAGAGGGTGTCTTTGGCTGTATATATAAGCTATGATGATCGGATAACCCCCAATAGTCTATTTCTATGATAATAATATTGGCATCTAGGAATAGAATGCTAAAAACTGTTTGGTGGTGTTGACTTGCTGAGAAGAATACCGACTCCACCTGAAGCAGAATGGCCTACAGAAAATCTAGTAAATCTGAGAGTTGAGAGAAGAGATAGTATTTATGATCGGTCTTATGGTGATATTTAGTTTCACCCATAAGAAGTATATGAGGGGAGCAGAGCGAGAGCCAGTTTTTAATAAGCTAGAACTCTATCAATTGAGTTGATGCCGTGAATGTTAATGCCAGCAATTTTCTGCAGAACATGATAGATTAATCCAAACCGTCCTCAGCAAAGTGTGCCAAGTCAATGTGGGACGTCTCCATGTTAATGAGGTCTGATGTTGTTTGGCAATCAGAGTCTTGTGATTGAATTTGTGGATGGATTGGCGATATAGTTGTTGGTTGCGGAACGCATCCATGAAGTCTTCGTGTGTCTGATGAAGTAGTGTAATCTGTCTGAGATTCGTCAGAAGGATCAATGGTATCAATGGTTATAGGATCCATGGTTTTCCTCTTTTTTTTCTATGGATTTGCAGAGGCTTTGTGCTTGATATATCTGAAATTTGTTTGTTAGAGGGTGGGAGGTGAGTAATGTATCAGATGGGCGCTATCATCATCAGAGCTTGATTTATCTGAGCGAATTGATTTTCTTTTAATTTTCTTATTTGTATTTTGGGTATTTGTTGTGTCCGGTTTTTTGAGGGTTTTGAAGTTTAACAGTGTTTTTTTCATTTTCCTGTTCTTTTGATAAAAGTGTTTTTTTATTGTTATAGGAATTTGTTTTAAATTTTAGACCTGAGTCATTTTCGGTTTGCTGTAACTGTTGGGAAACATTAACTATGCTGATTTTCGGGTTGAGTGTTTGACAAGTCTTTTCATCTGGATGGTTAATTATTGCAGGAGTTGAAGAATTGAGGACAGTTTGTGGATCACTTTGTTTAGGTTTACTGGACTTAACTGACCCAAATGAGGATGTATCAATGGTTTTAGACTGGGTGGGAGTTGTTATGGATGGATTGTTTTGAAATTTTTTTGAGTGTATTTTTCTTCATCTCCTATTTTCCTTGCTCTCATCAGGTGGTTTGGTCATATTGCCTTCTTTTGGTATCAAGAGTTTGGCCTAGTATTGTTTCTCGGGGATTAGTATAATATGTATCATATGTATGATCTTTAGTCTTATCGGTTTGAGTGATTGGTTTAGGCGCGGTATATGTAATTGCTTGGATCTCTGATTCACTACTATTAGTGAAGAGGTTGTCGTTTGATCTTTCTTGAATATTTTCATTTTGAAAGATAGGTTTGGATGTGAAAGGGTTTGTTGGAGGATTTATTTGAATCAGGTTGTCTGGGTTTGTGAGGTTGCTGATTGAATTAGGCCCATGTGGTGATTGTCTATTTAAGGATGTGAGAGCCATGTTAGTAGGTCTACCAGGACATCTGTGAACTTTATTCTTTTTAATACCACAGTGTGTACATATTCTTGCTGCACAATCTTTAATGAGGTGTGTTCTTTCAAGGCAGAAGAAACATTGTGGATGTACTTCCCTGAAAGTCAAAACCATAGGAGAGCCTCTTGCAGTAATAATAGTGGCTCTTCCGATCGGTATAATGTTTTTCTTCAATGTAAGTGTGAAGATAACAGTATTGGACAGGATTTGATCTTCACAGTGAGGGTTTAATAGGTGTTTAAATTTGCTAACTGAGCCATAATTAATAAGGATGTCTTGTAGTTCTTGTTCTTTCAAGTGGGCAAGGCAGTTTTGGATTCTGCCGGATAGTGTAACAGGACGGTTCATATCTATGGAGCATAGTATAAAATTTATAAAATTTCCTAAAGATCTGTATTTATTTTTAAAGTTCATACGGTCCGCTCACGTTTTAAACTCAACGATAACATAGCGGTCATTGGGGTGATTAAGAATCATATGAATGCCTCTGCCTAATTGTTTTTGATTGATTAGACTGTATAGCTGTTCTAGAGGGAACTTATATAGAGCACATTGTTGATTTGTTATGGCTAAGATTAACGACTTATTGCTATAGTAATTAGCAAACGATTTATATAGGCTATTAGGAATCGTTTTGTTGAACTCATTATTTATTTTTAGGAACTTCCGATCTCGTCATTAAGATCGTTTATATTAAATGAGACATTTTCCAAAGTGTTTGATTCTTGTTCTATGTCTAGTTCTGAGATATTCAAATATAGTTCATTGAAATTATCGGCCTTAATATTTTCGGAGATGCTCTCAGAATTTTTAGACCTTACGATATTTGCGTACGTAGAGGAATTTTTCAATATTGGTATTGAAGAACTTGGATTAGATTGTAAGTTGGCTGAAGTAGCAATGAATTGTTCTGTGCTATAATCTTTGTTTGTTCTGGAATGTGATTTATCGGTTTTAAAATTTATTTCTTCTTTTTGATTTTTAAATTTACTGTTGACAAACTGTAATGTGACAGCACCGGTTTTGTCGACCTCTGGTGCCAAAGTTTTAACTTTAAAAAATTCGCCGGAATCATCTTGTGGGTAATTTTGTATATTATTTTCAGATATGGTTTCCAGGGTATTATTGGGCAAAGGAAATTGCTCATTAGAGTCTTCTGAGGGTGCATAAAGTCTTCGGAGAGGTGATGATTGGTTTATACTTGTATTTTTAGGCATTTGAGATCAGTTTAGCTTGATGAGATATTAATGCTATTACTTATATTAGGGGTAAGTTGAATATTTTCTAAACTTTTGTTGATATTTGTGATGCTGTTTTCTTTTGAAATATTGGTTTGTGGGTTTTTATTTGTTGTAGAAGTTATTTTGGATGAATTTAGATTAGATCTAAGGCTATAAAATTTACGACCGATGACTGCATTACTAGATTGAATGCTGAGATCGGGGCTAACCTTAATTTGCGAATTATCGATTATATTATCACTTTCCATAATATATAATGATTAAAACCGACTTACCTTGAATAAGAAACGTAAAGGTAAGGGGACAATCGTCCCTATCTTCCTGAAATTGAATCGCTTAGGGACGCTATTTGTATGACCAGTTGCAAAGATGGCTGCCAAAAGCGGAAGTTAAAGTTGCAATTTGACATTGATGGGGATTTAACTGTCCTTATGTTTTTGGTGAGATGATGCAATCTTCTAAAAATTCACATTTGGTTGATTCACAAGAAGTAAACAATTTCTCCTAAGGGATTTTCCTTAGCAACAGTAAAGTCATTTTAACTCTAAATAGAATGACTTTCTTTTCATCCAATTTTTTTTAAATATTTAAATTACATATATGTTTTGAGTAAAGATGGAATTTCAACAGCTGTGTAGCATAAGTTTAGAAAGGGTCAGAAAATCAAACCCTTTTCTTTTTTCAACTTTTCAGTCATTCATGTTGAAGTTTGAACAATGAAAATAAATTTACAAAATGTCTGATGTTATGGAAGTTAGTTCAAATAGTCTAAGTGTAGTTTTTTTCTATTTCTATCTTATTATTATATCTTTTATTATGTTTTTCTAAGTAGATATCATTGTAGGGATTCTAGAAAAGTTATATAGTGTTATTTTAATTGATTGTCCTTAATATAATTCTGTAGATGACTGCACATATGTCAAATTATGATTTAAAACTCCTGATATTAAATAAAAAATATTTTTGATAGTTTAAATAACTTTTTTACACAAAAATTAAATAAATATTTTATATAATGAGCTCTTAAAGATGTGCATTTTTATTTCAGAAAGGTGTGGTAGTTTTAATGTGTTTAAATCAATCTTCTATAGATATCTATAGTGATATTTCTACAAATTTTTTAAAATATTAAAATTGCAAACTACTGAATATTGATTTATTAATTTAAAAAAGAATTTGAAGAGTCAGTATTTTCCAGTCATTTGGCAAAGGCCAAAATGTATTTTGCCACAAATTTAAATCTGCCTTCATTTGATAGTTTTTTGTTTTTATAATTTGTTTTTTTACATTTGCTAGATCTTCAAGAAAATTTTTGAAATAACAAAAAGTAAAAATTTTGCATATTATTAAATATTTTTTATTATTTTTGCATAATAATTTTATAATATTCAGGTTTGAACCTGGCTTCACCATCTAAAAGAGTAATCTGCTATAGTTAACAAAATTAACATATGGAATAAACCTTTACTTAACTATGTCACAGTCAGATGATGTATGTTGGTTTAACCCAGTTCAAATACTAGGTGAAAGTACCTTGAGGCCATCCATACGCGAGATATTAAATCAAAAATACTATGACCTCTGCCTTATTTGCCTATTCTTGAGGCTAATTATAAACAAACAACATTATCTGAGACACACATAAATTATTTTTTCACTGGCCACAAAGCTTAGCAACAGAGGTAGAGACATGGATGGGAACACCTATGGAGCTAAATAGTTAAATGTGCAATAAAAGTACTAAGAAACATGTGTTTTGTGTGCCTGGATCATTGGAAAAGTAAAATAAAGCATTATAATAAAATTAGGAAACTCAAGCTTTTTCTAGTTAAATAATATGTTTTTAATTAATGACTTTAATATATGAATAATGATTTAATGGCCTCCGCTATTCCCCTAATTGAATGGAAAACTAATTAGACAATAAAAACAGATTAAACGATATAATATTTTTGCGGTCTAAGTCTTTTCTTCCCAATTTTAATAAAATTGTCAACTTGAATCTCCTCGATAAAGTACAATAGTAAAAATCTTTTGCAAAGCATTTTCTAATTGCCTTGCACTAAAAACAGACAGTTTAAAAATTATTTAAAATGTATATAGCTAAATCAGATATACGTAATAAGCTACTGGCGGACAAAAGAGGCGTTATTGAGGAGATCAAGTTGGCAAACAAAGGAAACTTACTCGTATGGAATTTAGAAACATAAATAAAATTGGAAAGAGATTTTAAATGAAAAAAATTAACTTTTAAACTTAACCGCAATGGAATACAAAATATTTACACATGTTAGTAATGAAGAATAGTGAAGGAAAAAAGGTTAAATATAGATCGATGATCACACATATATATATTTAAGACTAGTCTAATAAAAATGGTTACATTACAAATATCATTAAATAAAATAATTCATATTACAATTCAATTAAGAAAGGTATATGAACAAAAGGGTAGAAAGTAAATAGTTCAATGGAGGAGAGATATGATTACTGTCCTGGTTCCTTGCTCCTGTTCGGCGGCGGCGTGGCTTGATCCAACTGTCGATAGGTATTTGTCCGGACAATGAAAATGGAAATATGTAGCATGGTTTCATGAAAAGTCCCACAGACACGGCACAGAGTTCAGATCACTATTAGGTGGATACTACGGCATTTTGGATGGTATTTAGGAACCTCAGCGATAGGCAAAGCTATTTATTTGTCTATCCAAGCATAGTAGAATCCATCAAATTCATATGACTTTTAGCTTGAGCATGTTCAAACTTCTCCATGATTTTGAAGATGACAGTTGTCTAACTTTTTGGAATAAAATCTCCACAAGCAAAATCTGAAAGAGTTCTCCAAAGAGAAATCTGAATGCCAGTAAGAAAACTCTGATTAACCAAGTCTTTTGTTCTCACTTTTATTTATACCCTCTTTGTCAGCTACCTTCTATTGTTTGCATGATCTTAGATCTTGATAAGCCCACCCACACTTCTTTGTTTCAAGGTAACATTTTCTAAAAATAACTTTTACTTTTTTACTCTAAATTTCTTTCTTTAAACTTTGAATTTTATTAATTAAAAAAGAAAGAGAATGCCATATTTAATTTGCCTTGAATGGGCTAATTAATTAAAAATACACATTCTTTTAAAAAATGTTGGTGGGCCTATCTCAAAACAAATCATACTAAATATTTTAACAAGATTTTAACAAAAAAAAATTATTTCTTTTAATAATATAAGCATTTTATTTCAGCAGAATTTTGCATTAACTCATATATATACGCTTGACGTATATATATGTATGACTAATAGATTTTACAAGTAATTTTTTTATTAACAGCAATCTAATCTTAGAATGGAATTTATTTAAAACAAAATATTTAAATGCAATACAAATTTAATAAGCATAATTAATTTTAGCTTTAATGCAAAACCCTGCTGATATTGGACTATAAACTTAATTCATGTCTATAATACTAACTAAGTTTATAGAAGGCTGTGAAGCATGGATAGGACTTCAGATCCATTGCTTCAACTAACATTCAAAACATTTAAGCAACTAATTATAATAATTGTATAATAATTATCTAAAACCAAAAGAATATACATATACACTTTGATTTTATTTGTATAGGTTTTATTTTTTTAAATATAAGCTAATAAATTTGACTACAATGTTAACAAAGAAAACTATGGGCAGTATGAAAACTGTGCTTACAGCACACATCATGTATGTGTGCTGTAAGCACACATACATGATGGAGAAGAAAACAGTATCAATGAGTGATCCTAGAAAATCAACAAAATCACCTTTGTTAGAAATGTATTTCTAAAATGTGAACAAATAAATGTTAATCTATTCAAAATACAGCAAAACTCTCCATATAGTAGTGCCATCTTGTGCTAACAAGAGCAATCAATGGATGCCAGAAGGCTTGTGCATAAAATCCTTATCTAGTGCCTACTCATCCAATATCCCCAGGCTAGTTTCTGGCTTGTGGCCTTCATCAGTGAGGAGCCTTGGATCTGAGAGCACTGCACCTAGATCTTAGCATCTAATGCAACCCTCCAGTGCTCACCTTTTAACTCTATTTAACTACAAAACTATGAGAATGAAATTGAAAACACTATTAATATTTTCAACCCAAGCTCAATAGCTTATATAGTCATATGGGTCTGAACTCAGATTCAAGGCTCCTCACTGATGAAGGCCACAAGCCAGAAACTAGTCTGGGGATATTGGATGAGTAGGCACTAAATAGGGATTTTATGCACAAGCCTTCTAGCATCCATTGATTGCTCTTGTTAGCACAAGATGGCACTACTATATGGAGAGTTTTGCTGTATTTTGAATTGTTTAATAACAATTATTGTGCTAGTATGAGATAGTGATCATGTGATGTTTAGTGGTTTAAATGTTAATCTCTAATAAATCCATAAAATTCGGCTTTAAAATACTAAAATTGCTTTATAATTTTTAAAATACCTCAAAAGATCTTAACACAGTATCATAATGATGGGTAATAACTATGTAACCAGTGTTATAAAGTGTAATCATCTTAATGTCTGTTGTTTTCTTTGTTAACATTATGTTCAAAATTATTAATTTCTATTTTTAAAAATAAAAGATATACAAATAAAATCAAAGTGTACATGTATTCTTTTGGCATTAAATGATAAATATACAATTATTGTGTAAAAATTAAAAATAAATACTCAAAATTCATATATTTTGTTAATCTAAAAATGTTTTCAAAGTAATCTTATAAATGCTATGGAAACCAGATTACAAAGAATAATACTGTCCAAGAGTGGAGATAGGAATGAACATATGAAGATAGACTCTAATCTTTTTTTAAACTCTAGAAAATACTGACTTCTGCAGACTTTTTCTTTTAATTAATAAATCAGTAGTTTCTAGTTTGTCATTTTAATGTAAAAACATTAATATCACTAAAGATAGACATAGAATATTATATTTGTTTTCTGAATTTTCTCACTTAGACTTTTTTTCTGCTGACTGTGGAATGACAAGAACATCCTTTGTTCTCATTACAAACTCATTTTTCAATATTTGCAAAGTTCAAATATGATTTTTTAGAATGTTTTTCATTTGTAAACTTAAATTTCCAAGAAATCAAATCCAATTTATTGAAATTTGGTTCAAAGTATTTTCTTTATGAAGTATTAAACTAAAGATCAGCATTACAAGCTAATGCACATGCGCTTTTATTTATGAATCTTAATAATAAATGAATACTTTCATTTCCAACACAAGATAAAGTCTTTGTCACCAAAGAATAGAATGAATCCACCTATTCTTTCAACCCAAACTCTTAAGTATGGGCAAATTTTAAGCACTGGAACTGAAAGCATGAAGAAAAACCATTCACTTTAAATTACTTTTTACTATGTCTGAATGAATGATGCCTATGCTTTCATTTCCAGTGCTTAAGATTTGCCCATATTTAAGCATTTGGGTTGAAAGAATAGGTGGATTCATTCTATTCTTTTGCAAAGACTTTATCTTGTGTTGGAAATGAAAGTATTCATTTATTATTAAGATTCATAAAAAAGTGCACTTGCATTAGCTTGAAATGCTGATCTTTAGTTTATTACAATTCATAAACATTGCACTATATAAATAAATATCCCATTTATGAAGTATTATAACTTTATCTTTCCAATTGAATTGCCAAATCCATATAATATTAATATTTATTTTCTTTATTACTTCTACAATGTTTTTTTGCAGTCTAATATGATAGTTTCGATTGTCCCAGCAATATTATTCAGAACTCCTACTTATAACTACAAATCTTAATTTCCAGCAGTTCAGATTTGAAGATATAAGTAGGAGTTCTGAAGAAGATTGCTGGGGCAATCAAAACTGTCACTGGCAGTTAAGATTTGGAAATATAAGTAGGAGTTCTGAAGAAGATTGCTGGGGCATTTGAAACTGTCATATTAGGCTGTAAAAACAGCATTGAAAAAATAGTAAAGAAAATAGATGATATTAATATTACAAAATATTTTATACTGAAGTGAATGGGTTGAACATTAACAAAAACTGCCACCAGGGATAACAATAGAAAATGTCAACTTTAGATGATTAAAGTTAAATTTGAATTTAAATGTGCACTTTAAAATAATATATTTCCCCAAATATCAAAATGTTACAATTTTTTCTATTTATTTTATCATTCGTTCAAAAAAAAAAAAACATTGGTCACCCATATGATAAAAAAAAATACAGTGACAAATTAGCATATATGGGCAAAATTGATAAAGCATATATTTAATATTCAATTGCAAAATATTTATTTAATTTTAACTTGACACAAATATCTATATAGATTACATATCCTGTTTTTTGGTGTAAAATCTTTTCTGTCCGAATGATTTATTTAAAATTTTTAATAACTGAAATACAGGCTTATTATATACCTGTATCAATATATGTAATATATAGAGTATATGAGCACAGACTTTCACATAACCCCCCACTCAACACTCTATCTCATAACATTGATACACTTGAACACATATATGTCAAAAAGATAAATAATCACCAATATATATATTTCATGCTTAACCAGCAATCATCAGTTGGTCCAGATTGTCATCTCTACACATTTATGCAATAAGTGCTCAGATATATATTAAGATAGCTAATCTTCATACTTTAATGGACAGGCTTTAATCCACTCCACACTCCAACTCTTCAACCATCCATCCAATTGAAAATCTGATGATGGAATGCTCAAAGGCCACCCTGACACTAAGATTCTTGTCACGCCCATATTGATCTAAAGTCAGTCTGATTCCTCATGTACAGAACATAATCCATTTAATACATATACAAGGGATGGGCAGACATCTCTACTATGTAATAACTGGAATACAGGCTTAATATATACCTGTATCAATATATGTAATATATAGCATATATGAGCACAGACTTTCACATGACCCACCACTCTCCACTCTATCTCATAACATAGATACACTTGAACACATATATGTTGAAAATATATATAATCACCAATATACGTATTTCATGCTAAACCAGCAATCATCAGTTGGTCCAGATCATCATTTCTGCACATATATGCAATAAATGCTTAGATATATATTAAGATAGCCAATCTACATACTTCAACTGATGATTGCTGGTTTACCATGAAATACGTATATTGGTGATTATTTATCTTTTTAACATATATGTTTTCAAGTGTTATGAGATAGAGTGGAGAGTGGTGGGTCGTGTGAAAGTCTGTGCTCATATACCCTATATATTAAAAAATTTAAATAAATATAAACTATATACCGTAATTGCTTATAGAATATATGAATTAATTATAATCATTTTCTATTTTTTGCTGCTTGAGAAACTTCCCTTCACATGGGAACCTCACTAATTAGAAAATTAATTAAAAGAATCAGAATAAAACTATTGATAGTTAAGCAAATTATTTAAGCCACTTGGAGTTAAAATTTTAAAAAAACTTGTTAAATGTAGCTTTAACCTAAAAAGATATATTTATGAAGTCTTTTCTTAAAAAAGAGAAAAAATCAACTGAAATTTTAACATGCAACTTTAGAAAAAATAAAAAAATAAAAAAGTGATGTATATTAAGATTGAATGTGTGCACAGAAGTGGAAAAAAATAATAAAGATAGAGGAAAAAATATAAAAAATTTTAAATAAAAATTCATAGATAGAGATATGCATGAGTATTTGAAGAACTAAACAAAAGATAGATAGATTTGGAGAGAGCGAGACAGTAAAGTTGCATTTAAAATATGATCTTGGATAAATAACAAATGCATTTTAGAAAGACCAAATCAAAAAATAAAAATAATAATTTTGCTATTATTATCAAAATTAAATTTAAAACTGACAGAATATCACAATAAAGTTGATTAGTGAATTTCTATTGTAAAAACTAATCTGGTTGTACAATATTAAAACTTATAGTAAAGACAAATAGTTTTTAAATACCCCCTGAAGAGTAAATGTATCTGGCACAACTCTTACAGACAAATGGTAGTGCAAAATATATATATTCAACAAGATTATCAGTGTCACACGATAAGGGCTCTGATAAATTTTCATATTTGTTTTATTATTTACATAAGAGTAGATAGATATCACTTTACTTATCCTCCTTGGATAGCTAATTAGGTTGAATATGAACCAGCTGATTAAAAAAACTCTCCATCGTGAACCTGTTTGGAATATGGGGAAAAAATTCCAAATTTTATTTGGCTCAAATTAGAACTTAAGTCATCGACATAATTGGTGGATTCCCTACCTTTGCATCATGGGCTATGGGTCATTTAATCAGAATGTAAAGGTACATGCTTTAATAAGATTTATTTTATTTTTGTCACTTATCAGACATTCATCATCATCATCATTATCAATCCACTACAAGATGAAGATCTCTCCAAGTTCAATCCATCTTCTCCGATCTTTAGCTTCTCCCTTCCACATCACCCCTACACACTTTCTTATTTCATCCATCCATTTCACATGTAGTCTCTTTCTGGGTCTTTTACAGTCTCTTGGAATCCAGTTTAAAATTTCAATTGTCCATCTATTATCATCTCTTCTAGCAATATGTCCAGCCCAACTCCACTTCAAACTTTTAATTTTTTTAATGAGGTCAGTAACACCTGTTTGTTCTCTTACCCATACATTGCGTTTTCGATCTCTTCTTGTTATTCCCAACATACATCTCTCCATACTTCTTTGAGTGGTCTGAAGTCTCTGTATTGCTCTTCTATTAAGTGTCCAAGTCTCAGATCCATAAGTAAGAACTGGTAAAACACATTTGTTAAAAACCTTCCTTTTCAAACACATAGGCATATTTCCTTTGAGTATCAAGTAATTTCTACCAAAAGCACTCCATTATAAAGCTGCATATTTTTGTTTCGTTGATTTAATATAGTTTTTAGTAATATAGGTGTGTGTGTGTGAATTTAGTCAGCGTGCATATATATCCAGAAATTTATTCACAACTATTGTTTTGTGACTCATACAGGAATTTATTAAACAAACAGTAATTGTTAAATGAGAATCTGAAACATAATTCCTTTTAATTTTTGATTAATTGACTTTGATTCCGCTTCACTGCGAAGTAGAAATTCTACTAGCGATTGTACACAGTAACTTTTTTTTTTTTTGCAGTAATTGAAAATATTCTAAAAATATTGATTGAGATAGATTATTACAGATAATAATAATAATTCAAAGATTAGCAACACTCACAAACATTTTTATATATGTTATATTATTCAGCCAACTTTCTGTTTTCACTTTTATCTTTCATATTAAGCTGTAGTAACAAACAGTTTTGTTGTTTTTTTTAATTTGTTAAAAAATATGTCTTGTTTTTGTACTGGTAATTAATGATTAGGTATTTAGTACAGTACGATTTTTTATACCGTGGCGTTGTTGGAGCACTCTGGTGGCAGATTAAAACATTTAAAAATTTAATTCAATTAACTTCCCCATTGTTAGAATTAATTATAAAAACCGCATGGTTTTATAGCTAGAGAGTTCATAAGAAGTTTGAGAGCCGGAAATATGAGAATTTGAATCAATCGGAGGACCTGTTAGAATTACTAATGTCTGCACTCATAGAATTTTAAACTCTGAGACTACAATTCTATCATTATACTAAATTGTGTGAAGTTTCTGCAGTCTTTTATTATAGGAAAATCAAAAGCTGTCTATAAATAAAAAAAAAATAGATTCATTTTTTTAAAAAAAGAAAACATTAAAATTTCTTTTTAAAAACTATGTCATTGATTAAATAAATAAATAAATGCATGACTGCGGGAGGTCACGTGATATTGAGCATGCTAATGGCGTATTGATCATTTACAAGTTCTATTCAATTAATTGTCTGATGTTCCACTGAGTTATTATCTTTCTCCACACTTAAAAAACAAATTATACTAAATATATATGATTCATTTAGTCCTCATAATTTGGACCACTCACTCACAAAGAAGCTGTGGATCACATTTGTTTAACAGTTGGCTATTGATGTAAAGTACAGTAAATTCACACGAATTGATATTCAAAAAATGACACCTGCATGCCATTCTAGGGGGAAATGTAGCCTATACCCTTCAGAGAGAAAAACTCAGTGAGAAAGCCTTCAATATACTGTTCTGTTCAAAAGAGTCAGATCCATGTGGGGTGTGAGAAGTAAAACAAAATTGCATCAACTAAATACACTAAACCATTCTGACAGATTTATTTATAATTTCCTACTTCTTTTTTTCTTATGTATTGATTTCTATTATAATATATCATACCATTTACACCTTCTTATACACTTTATCAATACTTTTATTTGTATTACACTAACAGTTTCGACTGTCCTGCAGTCGTCATCAGAGCTGCAATATTCAAATATATAATCATATAATTACTTCATTTATCCACATATTTATATACATAATTAATACACAATATGATAGATTTATTTATCAATGATCTTCCAGTAAAGAAAACAATATTCAGACAAATTTGATAAAATTATTCAAAATATCAGCAACTGTATGGATCAACATCACATCCTAACCACATTTCCCATCAAAAAGAGTAAAGATTATAAACTGTGATGGATACCCGATATAAAATAATTTTATATAAAACTTTCTATTTATTATTTTTTTGAATTAATATGACTATATTCATTACTGCCACTGCTGATGCTATTAAAAATATTAAATTAATTTTCTCACATATAAAATTTACCAGCAACTATAGTATAAATTAAACAATAAAAATTAAATTGATAATACTGAAGCATATTTGAATATATATTATATAAAAAAGTAGTTGTTATACTGTATGTCTACTAAGTATATGACCTATGCAAAAAAATCAAGAAACTTGGATCAACAATCCTTCATCTATAGTCTTGCTCTTGATAGACAATTTTGACATTTGAAGAATTAAAGGCTTACATTTTAGATTTCAGATTAAAGAATCATCATCATTGTCAATGATCATCAATCCACTGCAGGATGAAGGTCTCTCCAAGTTCAATCCATCTTCTCTGATCTCTAGTTTCTCTTCTCCACATCACCCCTGCACACTTTTTTTTCATCCATGCTCTAATATGTGTTTCCATTACATGTATTATAACAGTCGGGGAGTTTTTGAGTCCTATGTATCTGCCATACAGGGCACCAGCAGGCCATTCTAACCTGAAAAATTTATGTAGTAGGCATACTTAAGTTAAGATCCAATTTTATTTTATTATAGACCGTTAGCCCCAATCACTAGCTCGCGGAGCAGCAAAAATAATGTATACTCTATTTTTAAAGAAAGATAATAAAAAATAAGACTAAGCCACTGCCAGATTAACAATACACAGAAACATTTATTTTGCACATATATAAATTTTAGAATTATTTTAGTATAATGTTTACTTTATAATTTGATTTACATTTTAACTTTTGATTTTATAAGTTCGCACAGATAAATTTATTAATATTTTATTAAAGTGTTGAGTAAGGATAGACTACATAGATTGCACTCAAAAAAGAAAATATTCTATACCCCTTATTTAACCCTAGACCAAACGTCCGCAATCAAACTAACACCAATCTATCTGATAAATTGATGTATTCAATGCAGCATGAATACAACAGCACAATACTGCACTGTCAGAAATATACATCTGACCAGTATGGTTATTGAGAAGAAATGTCTCTTGTCCAGTACAGGAATGCTTCATCTATCTGGTGAGAAGAACAATAAAAAAAATAAAACTCCATAAAAAGGAATTGTGGTCCTTTTTGCTGTCTTACTATCCCATTCCATAGGCTAAAGGGGTGATCCAAGGAGCAGGGAATAATGTCTGCTTCTTATGGTCAGTAAGAAATGGATCTTATTTTGCCCAAGTGCAGTGTATAAAGTGATCCTGCACATAGTGGATCTTCATGCCACATTTACTAATTGCACCAATACATCCAATCCATTGACCCAATTTAATTGCGGAACAAATAATCTAAGATTTACCCTCTCTTAAACTAACATGACTCTACGAATCTATGCAATTATTCGCACCTGACTTAAATATAACATGATTTAATTAAAAGTTTTAGCTTAATGTGAAAAACAAAACAAAAAACATAATAAACACTTAAAAGAATGGAAACAATAAATTAATGGAAATGATTTTTAAAAAAAAATACATTCAATAAAAATAATTATTAATAGATGATTTAGTTTCTCCTGTTAAAACCAGGCTCAAGTTTCCATTTTTTGAGGACATCTTATAATATTTTTCATTTCACACATCCCCTCAAGATAAGATTTTACAATAGTAAATTCTGAAATATCATATCCAGCAAATTAAAGACATTATGATTGATCCAGTGACATTATTATCATATTTTTGCAGCTATAAAGTATTAAACATCATACATTCTTATATCTCAACCAATTTAAAACTTATTGTAATTTATTCATCATCATCATCAACCATTATCAATCCACTGCAGGATGAAGGTCTCTCCAAGTTTAATCCATCTTCTCTGATCTTTAGCTTCTCTTCTCCACAACACCCCTGCACATTTTCTTATTTCATCCATCCATCTCACATGTGGTCTCATTCTGGGTCTTTTACAATCTCTTGGAATCCAGTTTAAAATTTCAATTGTCCATCTATTATCATCTCTTCTAGCAATATGTCCAGTCCAACTCCATTTCAATCTTTTAATTTTTTCAATAAGGTCAGTAACACCTGTTTGTTGTCTTACCCATACATTGTGTTTTCGATCTCTTCTTGTTACTCCCAACATACATCTCTCCATACTCCTTTGAGTGGTCTGAAGTCTCTGTATTGCTCTTCTATTAAGTGTCCAAGTCTCAGATCCATATGTAAGAACTGGTAAAACACGTTTGTTAAAAACCATCCTTTTTAAACACATAGGCATATTTCCTTTTAGTATCAAGTTATTTCTACCAAAAGCACTCCAACCAAGTTTAATTCTATGATTAATTTCCTCCAGTATGTTTCCATCTGTATTAATAATCTGACCAAGGTATTTGTAACTGTTAATTTCTTCTAATTCTTCATAATCAATCTTTATTTTCATATTTTGAGCAAATCGATTAAACATTACTTTAGTCTTTTTAACATTTATCTTTAGTCCTACTTTTCTACTTTTATCTGCTAACTCCTGCAACATTTCCTGCAGCTCTAAAGCATTATTTGCAAAAACAACTACATCATCTGCGAAATCTAAATGACTTAAATACTCTCCATTTACTTTCACTCCTTTAGTTTCCCATTTTAATCCACAAAATACTTCTTGCAGCACTGCTGTAAAAAGTTTTGGAGATATGGAGTCACCTTGTCTTACACCTTTCTCAATGTTGATTTTTCCAGTATCATTATGTAATCTAATTGTTGCTGTTGCATTTTTATAAATATTTTTTAAAATATGATAATATCCTGGATCTATACCTTGATGATCCAATGCTTTAATCACTGAAGAAATGTGTATAGAATCAAATGCCTTTTCATAATCTACAAATCCTAAGCATAATGGCAACTCATATTCATTTGTCCTTTCTATAACTTCTCTCAATACCTGGATATGATCTACTGTACTAAAACCACTTTTAAATCCAGCTTGTTCTCTTGGTTGGTGGAAATCCAAAGTTCTCTGTAGACGAGTTGTAATTATCTTGGTAAAAATTTTATATAAAACTGATAAAAGGCTGATAGGTCTGTAATTTGTAATATCTTCTTTATCACCTTTTTTAAATATTAATATTATTACTGCATTCTTCCAATCTTCCCGTACATCTTTATCATTTAGACATTTGGTATATAACTTTGCTAAAATTGTTTCTATTTCTTCACCTGCTTCTTTTAATATATCAATTATAATTCCATCATTTCCTGGAGCTTTTCCTTTCTTAATATATTTAATTGCATGTCTCACTTCTTCATTTAAAATTCTGGGCAATTCGGAAGATGTAATAGATATAGGAGGTACTTGTTCTTTATTACTATATAATTCTTGATAAAAATCTTCTACCAATTTCATGATGTCATCTCTCTTTTTAGTAATAATTCCATCTTTTTTTCTAATTGCAGATATAAATTTCCTATCAATACCAAAATGTTGTTTAACATTCTTGAGACTTTTATTTTCTTCTACAGCTTTCCTTGCTATTTCACAGTTATACTTTCTTATATCATTTTCAACTCTTTTCCGTACCATTTTACAAAATTCGAGATATTCAATTTTTTTTAATACATCATTTTTATATATCTTCATATTCCTTCTTTTCTTCATAAATTCTCTAGTCTCAGTAGAAATTTTATTAGTCAATTGCTGCTTTTTTCTACCAGCTATCTTTGTTGCAGTTTTTAAAAGTGTATCAGTTATTTTCATATTAATTTCATTCAAATCTGAATCATGTTCAAAATCTCCTAACACTTGAAACCTATTGGTAAGTTCTAATTTAAATTTATTAGAATGTTTCTGAAGATTAGGAATATCAACTGTAAATATTGTTTTTCTTAATAATTTTTGTCTCTCTAGTTTTACATTAACACGTAACTTACACCTTACTAATCGATGATCACTTCCTGTGTTAAATTTATTAAGAAATTGTAATTTATTATAATTTATTAAATAGTCATTGTGAGATCAAGTGACATTTAAGCTCCCAGATTTTAACATGACTATTCCATTTAATTAATCAAACTGATTTTTTAAAACTTTTTTTTAGTTAAAAATCAATTACAATTTTGTTCTTGAGTACACCACTCTAAAACTATTACTAACTATGTAAATAAATAAATTTGGCAACAAATTATTTATATATTCCAATTTTTGCATTTTACTAGTTTCTTTTATATTTTTTAAAAAATAAAAATAAAACTGTAAAATCCAATACTGCATCTATGATATGATGTGATGTGCTATGACTTCTCTTCATACGAAATCAGGAATCTCTCAGCAACTATGCCCAGAGAAACCTGTTAGCCACTTTACCTTCCTTTTCCATTCCCCATCCTAAGTTTTCCCATATTCTTTTCTATTCTGCTGCATCCCATTTCCACAGCATAATCTTTGTCAACTCCATAGCCTTTATATCCAAATGGCCCTTATCTTTTCCCAAACCCAGCATAAAAACCAATAACCTACTTTCTGTATAATTACTTTGTTTATATTTATTCTTCCACAATTTCATTATTTGTACTCTTTCTGCTTTCAGGCATTTGCATTCAATTAAGAGATGCCTAATATTTTCTATGCCTTCCTTACACAACTTGCAGACTAAATTGCCCACGTTTTTCTATTTATGTGTATATTCCCTTGTTACTAAAGATCCTGTTTGAACCTTAAAAAGTAAACTACTTTCCTTGCTATTATTGTAAATTAACTCATACCCAATATTCTGTTTACTTCTATGTACATTTAAACTCTTTTTATTCTCTGTACTAGTTCTCCATCTCTTCAACTTCCTATTCTTTAGTAATGCATCTATTCTTCTATGCCTTTCTTTACCACAAATCATCCCATTTTCTGTATAAGTATACTGACATAACTTCTTTATCCAAATCTTTTGCATATTGTAGTACATTTCTCACCCATTTTGTTGCCTGTCCTTTACTCATAACCCAATTAAAAACTATTTTACCTATTCTCTTATTATTGATAAACTGCAATCTACCAAACATTTTCATTTTACTTTTTGCATCTCTCATATAAAAACTTGATCATCCCATTTCTCTTTGAATTACCTCCTTTGCTGGTCACACCTTTGCATCTAATGCATGTCTTTCTATGTCTATTTGTACTCTTTTTAAGTAATGTAATACCCCTTTACTAACATCTAACATATCATTACTATATGTTAATCATGCTACTGCCATTCCCTTCCATACAATTCTAGCTACGCAATATTTATTCACAAATTCTATTTATATCCAGCAGTTGACACCCTCTATTTAAATCTGATAAAGTCAAATACAAAGTAGGTGACTTGGAAAATAAGGAATATGGATTGCATTTGTATTCCACAATGCATATATAATGGTCAGAAAGAAATTAGGCATGCTGTGGAAGAGTGTACTGTATGTGATGTTTATCATTTGAAATGTTTAAATGAGACTAGGAAGGATGTAAAAGTTTATGGTTATGTAAACAGTGTGTGAATGTGATAAAAGAGGTGAAAAGGTGTTTTCTAAGTATAGATGGCTCAAGGAGAAAATCAGGAGAAATGGGGCAAAATGTGATTGAGGAAGATAGGATAGAGTATGGTTGTAGTGGAATGGCAGGAGATATGTGTGGAAAAATTAGTAATGAAATGGAGATGGTTAGCCAAAGAATAAGTAAGATAGAGGAAGAGGTAAAGAATATAGCAGCAAAATTAAATTGTTGAAGATGAAGTATGAGCAGATGAAGGAATTATTGAGCAGTAATGATAAGGTAATAGATAACTATGAGACATAGGAGATTCATTAATTAGAGATTGTGGAGATATAATTGCAAGGGAAAATAGAAATAAGTATGTAAGAGTATGTTTGCCTGGATCTAGAATTAGATATTACAGATAAAGTAAAGAAGCAAGGGAGTAGACATGTGTATGTTATAGTAGAGACTAATAATTTGTCAGAACCATCAGAGAGAGTAATGGAAGAGTACATAGAATTGATTAGGAATTTGAGTAAGATTAAAGGAAGAGTAGGAATAGTTGGACTTTTACTAAGATTTGACAAGAGATATATGTTAGATAGGGAATGTTCAATAAACAAGAGATTGAAAAAATTGTGTGAGAGAAATGATGTCATGTGTGTGGATGTGTGAGATTTTTTTATTGGAAAGAGGGAGTTATGTAGTAAAGATGGATTACATTTAGAAAAACAATGAAGTAAAGTTTTAGGGAGTTTGATTTATAAAGAATATGGTTTGGGAAACTTATAAAGGGGGGTAGAGTTTTAAGTGACAATGTTATCAGAAAGAAAAAGAATGGACAGAATGTAAGTAATAATCAAAGGATAGCTGATTTAGTTATAAATGTAGATGTGGAGAGGGAATGGGTCTGAAAAATTAATAATAAGCAAGTTATATATAAATGTAATGGAGAAGAAAGAGTCAAAAAAATTTATAAAAGAGTAGTTAGGAAAGAATAAATTTTTAAAATTGGGTATTTGAATATGTAAGGTGATAGGAGACCAGAAAAGTGGCTCAAATTAAAAAAAACAATTAAAAATGAAAAGCTTGAGGTATTAGCAATAGTAGAAACACATCTAATAGAAGAAGAAGAACCTATTCTCGAAGACTTGGTATGGCAGGGCATAAATAGAAAAGAAAAAAGGGGTAGTGGTATAGGAGTTATGTCAAAAAATATTTAAATACTGTTAAATGTCAAGAACATTTGTGGTTTGAGATAAGGTTAGGAAGAGAAGAATGGATCGTGGCTATAGTGTATATAGCCACAGGAGATAGTCAAACTATATGGAATGGAACAGTAGCATATATGAATGCTTAGTTAAGGATATACAGAGTTTCAAAGAAAAGGGTAAGAAAATAATGATTATAGGGGATATGCATGGGAATATTAAAGAAATTGATGATGTAAGTAATAAGAATGGACAACATTTGAAGAGTTTTTCTTAGAGACTGGATTTGACTATTGGAAATTTATCGAATATTTATGAGGGATAATACTAGAAATAATATATATGTATTAGTAGAGAAATAAAGAATGAATAAGGTATGGAAAATTAAGGTGTTTGATAATGAAGAGAGATTATATAATACTGATCATAACTTTTTTATAATAGAAATGGTTAGTAATGTGATGAAAAATGTAATAAAAGTAAAAAGAACAGTGAAAGATGTGGATAGAGAGTGAATGATAATAATAAGTTAAAAGAGTATAAAATAAAAGTTGAAGAAACCATGGAAGAGTTGATTGGGGGTCAGTATAAGGACTGGTGTAGTGAAATAGAAAAAGTGGCAAATAGGGTTTTAGGTGAGAATACTCAGAAGAATAAAAGTAATAGGAAAGTGAGAGTTAGTAAAAGTGTAAAAGGGAAGAAAAAAGCATTCAGAGAATATAAGTGTGCTATTAAGAACAAAGAAAGTGAAAATGTTAATGCTAAATGGGAAAAGAACTTAGAAAAAAAGTTGGCTAAAATAGATAATTATATAGAGAGAATGAAATTGAATAGTAAACTGTTAGAACATATTGATAAAAGTAGAAAAGGTAGGAGTAAAAAATTTTGGAAATACATTAAAAGAAGAAATGTAGGAGAGAGAGAATTAGTATTACTAGATGATGAGGGAATAGAATGTAGCTCTAGGGAAGAATTAGAGATAGTCTTAAACAAGTATGTAATGGATATAGAAAAGGATGTTAGATGTGAAGGACAGAGTGATAGCAAACATGAGAACATATAGTAATGGGAATATACAATTTACAGAGAATTAACTGAATGAGGCAAGTAAGAAATTGAAAGGTGGAAAGACAAGTGGTTTGGATGGATGGACAGCAGAGATGGTAATGAATTTAGGATAGAAGGAAGATGGCACAGAAGAGAGATTTTCTGGGTAGTTGGAATAATACAAGAGTGAGACTATTATTTAAAGGGAAGGGTAAGAATCATAGAAAATTAAACAATTATAGGCTGATAGCGGTAACATCAGTGCTATATAAAGTTTTCTCATGCATGGTGGCTGGAAGGGTTACAAAATGGATAGAAGAAAATAATATAGTGGGAGAAATGCAAGGAGGTTTTCAATCAGCAGTTATACAACTTATGGATATGAATAGGATTACAGGCAGACAGTTATATATGGTTTTTATAGATATAGAGAAGGCATATGATAGAGTAAATAGAAATAGATTATGAGTAAGTTTAATAAATTTGAGAATGGATGGAGCTTTAGAGAATATTATCAAGAAATTACATGAAAATAATTACTATACATATCATTTAGGGGATAATAGAATCAGTTGAAGTTAAAAATGGGATGGGACTAATGCAAGGATGTCCTCTGTCATCTATTTTGTTTTTGTTGTATTTGAAAGAAATGGAGAGAGAGCAATAGAAAAATTAGAAAGAGGGGTAGAGATACCATTAATAGGTGGCAAATGAGTATATACATTGTTGGAGCTTTTATTTGCAGATGATATTTTTGGTGTGCAGAAAGAAGGGAAGATATGGAAGTTATTCTGAGTACATGAGCAAAGATGGGTAAAGAAATGGGGATTAAATTTAGTGAAAAAAAATCGAAAGTAATGATGATTAATATTGAGGAAAGAGAAGACAAAGAATTTTTATTGGGGGATATAAAGTTAAGTGTGGTTAATAGATATAACTATTTGGGAATTGTCTTAAGTAATCAGAGAAATTGCTTGGATGAATAAGAGAAAAAAATGATAAATGAAGCAAAGAAGTTAAAGAAATTAACAGTGTTCTCTTATAATAAATCTGCTGTAACTAAAATTGTATGGAAGGGAGTGGCAGTAGCAGGGTTAACATATGGTAGTGATGCATTATGTGTTAGTAAAGGGGTATTAGATTAATTAGAAAAGATACAAATAAAAGTAGGAAAACATGCATTAGATGCAGAAGTGTGGATGACAAAGAAGGCAATTCAAGGAGAAATGGGATAGCCAAGTTTTTATATGATGCAAAAAGCAAAATGAAAATGTGTGGTAGATTGCAGTTTATGAATAATAAAAGAATATCCAAAATAGTATTTAATTGGGTTATGAATAAAGGGCAGGCAACAAAATGGGTGTGAAAGGTAATGTGATATGCAGAAGATTTAGATAAAGAATTTGTCAGTATACTTATACAAAAGGTGGGATAATTGTGTTAGAAGAATTGTTGAATGCTATAGTGTTAAGGAATGGGAGAGAAGAATAGATCCTTAATAAAAAAAAATAGGTAGTTGGAGAGGTAGAAATCTAGTTAGGAGAGTAAAAAAAAGTTTAAATATTTATAGAAATAAACAGAATATTAGGTGTGAGTTAATATATGATAATAGCAAGGAAAGTACTTTACTGTTTAAGGTTCAAACAGGATCTTTAGCAACAAGTGCATATACACATAAATGGAAAAATATGGGTGATTTAGTCTGCAAGTTGTGTAAGAAAGGCATAGAAAATATCAGGTATCTGTTAATTGAATGTTAATGCTTGACAGCAGAAAAGGTACAAATAATGAAGTTGTGGAAGAATAAATATGAACAAAGTGATTATACAGAAAGTGGCTTATTGATTTTTATGCTGGGTTTGGGAAAAGATTAGAGGATTTGGATATAAAGGTCACGGAGTTGACAAAGATTATATTATGAAAATGGGATGGAGCAGGATAGAGAAGAATATGGGAAAACTTGGGGTGGGGAATGGAAAGGGAAGGTAAAGTGGCTAACAGATTTTTCTGTGCATAGTTGCTGAGAGATTCCTGACTTCATATAAGAGAAGTCACAGTGCATCAAAAACTTGACAACTATTTATTTCTGTAAATTTATATAAGAAATGAAATAAATTTATAGAGAATATTACAGATATATAATTATTCTGTGTGGGGAAAGAAAAAAATTGATTAGATAAAAAGAATTAGAGTTGAGGAAAACAAATATGAATTAAAAAATAATTTTGAGTTATATAAAAATTAAAATTATATAAAATATAAAAAGTTATAATAACACTAAAGGGAATTTATTGTTATACAATATGAGGGCAGCAGTTATTGGTATTAGGGGGGAAAGGCTAAAACGGAATGAGGATTTGGATTGCAGATGTAGTTTATGTGGAATAGAATGAAGAACATCAAACATTTACTTTTAGCAAATAGAATTTGAAAGGGAATCAGATTCATATGGATGCTGAGCAGAAAATTTTAAAAGTAAAAGTAAAAAAGGTAGAGATTTTGTGCATTTTTGATTAGATATTTACAATGAAATTGAGTAGAATTAGGACATGCAGGCAGACAAGTAGAGAAGTAGGTAAATAATAGGGAGGTTGATAAATAAGTAAGGAGGGATGAAAGTAGATAGATAGATAGATAGATAGATACATAGATAGATAGATAGATAGATAGATAGATAGATAGATAGATAGATAAATAGATAGATAGATAGATAGATAGATAGATAGATAGATAGGTAGGTAGGTAGGTAGGTAGATAGATAGATAGATAGATAGATAGATAGATAGATAGATAGATAGATAGATAGATAGATAGATAGATAGATAGACAGACATGTATGTAGTTGTATATACAGAAAAAGAGGAGAGAACAGAAGAAAAAACACTGAGGAAAGACGAAATAGGTATAAAATTAATTATCTAAAAATAACAATTGTTAAACTCACTGTCATACCATGACTACTCTTTCAATATGTTAGTTTAGAAATAATATTCATTCTGCAAAAAAAAAAAAACGCAATCTATATAGTAATTTGTTGTATGTATGAACCTGTTGGTATAACAATAAAGGATCCACCTACTGACTTGGTTTCAAATCTGGACCGGATAAATGTTCTTTTTTTTTAAAAAATTTTATAGGCTTAGAATTTTTCAATATCTTCATATCTAATCCAGATAACGATCTAATAATGATTGATAAGTGGGTATCTATCAATTCTTATCCACAGGGCAAAAGAAAAATGGAAAAACGTTCAAATCCTCATTATCTAATAATTGGTAATTTGAGTGAATATCTTCATTGTTTCTCTTTAAGATGTGATTCTTTGGGGTGACAATTTAATCATTATCAACTTCAACTATTATTAGCCTAATATAGAATGAATATCCCTCCAGGTTTAAACCACTTTATCTGATGCCTAGACTTTTTTCCCACATAATATCAGAAAACACTATTATTTTATCCATACATCTGATATTTTGTTATCTTTATAGATCTTTAAAACCCAAAAACTTAATTAAAATAGGAAAAACTTTCCCTACAGTAGTTTAGTGCCACTCAGTGCAAACCAGAGTAATCATTGGATGTCAGAAGGCTTGTGTATAAAATCTCTATCTAGTGCCTACTCATCCAATATCTAGCTTGTGGCTTTCATCAGTGAGGAGCCTTGGATCTGAGAGCACAACACCTAAATCTTAAATCTTATGAGCAAGCATAAAAAATGGTTTAGTACTCAAAAACTTGAGATATGCAAATTAATATAAAAAGATATAACAAAAACCAAATTTATAATTAATAGCACTAAGCTAGCTTTCAGCAGATACTTGCTGGAAGCTAGCTTAGTGCTACTAAATGTAAATTTGGTTTCTCTTATACCTTTTCATATTAACTTGCACATTTCAAGTTTTCAAATATTACATAGATATATAAAAAGAGATTAATATTTTGATATTTAATAACTTTTAGGAAAAATTAAATAGAAAGATAGAATAATGGAGTTACAATTAAAATTGAAAATATTTGGAAAAGTATAACAAAATGAATACTTTTTAAAAAATATTTAAACAATTAAATATAATGACAGAAATAGTCCAAATCCTGCATCATTACTGTGGCTTGCACTGAGTGGTACTACTATTTGGAGAGTTTTGCTTCTGTGTAAACAGCTTGTGTAAGCATAAAGAATGATGATCATGTGATGTTTAGTGGTCTATCACAAGTCTTCAGATGATCACAGTACAATATCCTAAATTGAATTTTTGTTGCCTTAATCTAAAGATTAAGAAATTAAAGAAACTAGTAATGAAATAGCAAAATAAATATGTGTTTGTTAAAACAAAATTAGAAGTAGTTTAAAATAAACAATATTTAAGCCAATAAACATCAAATGATCACCAAGGCTCCTCACTGACGAGGGCCACAAGCCAGAAACTAGTTTGAGGATATTGGATGAGTAGGCACTAGATGGGGATTTTATGCACAAGCCTTCTGGAATCCATTGATTACTCTGGCTTGTACTGAGTGGCAGTACATATACAGAGTTTTGCCTGTTTTAACAAACAATATTTATTTTAATTTTTTTCCCACTAACTTTAATAAGATATTTCCTAAGCACTCCTTACATTATATTGACAATAATAGCAGCATATTAAAAGCACCAACCTCACTGTAAACAACTAGAATCACTGCTAGATGACAAAATGTAGATCTTGGCATCACCTTGTTCAGAAATATCAGTCAAGAACTAAAAGCTCATATACAGGCTGTAAATAATAACCAAACTGAATATAGAATAATACTTCTTCAGTTATGAATGATAGTAACCACATTCTACAACTCTGCTAAAAAAATGAAATCTTGTTAAAAGTTGAATAACAATCTTTTATTTCAGATTCAACAGACTGCTAAATTGTTCTTCAAAAGAATAAGTAATTCAAAACAACAATTTCCTATCTATTTTATCTTTTTTAACATTCATATCAAGCGTCAAGAAATATATTTTGTAAGGACAAATTAGTATTAAATAGGTTTCAACTCTGAACTTGATATTATATTCAAACAACTATTCATTTATCTATTGAAGAAATGACTAAGAATAGAAACTTATAAAACAATTTGCTCTATTTAGACTGAAATAAAACTTGCTTAGTCAAATAAAATATTGTATCAGGAAAGATAAAAACAATTATTAATATTAGAAGTTACCTATTTATCAAATGACAATATAATCATCTTTAAAAAAATATTTACAGGTTATATTAATAATTTCATTTTGGCTACTAGATGGCAGTACAAATTAAATTTAATCGCAAACGAAAAAATCTTTGCCAAAATGCTGTTGGTATGACTCACCCTAAAAAAATGTTTTAATTGCAAATGTGAAAGCCAATACTAAATTATTTTCTTGTATACTTTAATCGTTTCCATAAAGAAAAGTATATGCTATATATGTAAAATTCATTTGAGAGTAGGGTTATCAATTATAAATAAATATACTGTATCTTTAATGCGCAATATATTATTTTATCAATAGTAGAGCAATTCTTTATAACTAGTTATTGGAGGGGTAAATAATTTTAAAACTGGCGTTTATAATTTATTATAAATATAATTCTTATACAGAGGAATAATGAAGGATATGTTCTTAAAGAACCAGTGGAAGTGGAAAATATGACGCAAAAAGAGAAGAAATTTAAGAAGTTGTGACTGATAATCTTAAGAATGAAAATAATTATGAGTATTGGAGGAGAAGAGGAAGAGATAAAAAGACTTGGAGAAGGTGATGTGGGTTGGTTAAGAATTAATTTGTAATGATTTAATATACATATAGTTTTTTATGTTAACATATACACGCTGCCAATAAAAGTACACCACCCCCCCTACGACTTTGTTGCTGACTAAATTATGTCATTCTTTTCCCTTAAAGTCTAAATAAATATGATTTTTTTTAAACATATATTTAACACGCAATTCACTATATTTTATTCCGTTTATTTTGTTAAATAAATAATTATTAATACTTTTTATTACAGATGCTGTATTTATGCTTAAAAGTTTTATTTTGCCCGTATTTAATTCTGAAATCATAGATATTAGAATCTTATAAAAGAGTTGCCAAAAATATTCATAATAATAAAGTAGTTTGTCTATGAGGAGAAATTCGAGTTCTATTCCCCCCCCCCCTCTCCACCCTTTGGGCATTAAATAAGTCATTAACAATTGTATAAAATGTAACTTTTTCCTTTAACATATATTTAATTGTGCCAACAGCAAGATTAGTAATACTTTTTCAGAATATTCTTTTCTGCTAGATTTTTAATAGTAATTTTTTTTTTTTTGTTTATAAGGAAGCCATTTTAGTTGCTTAGTAACAATTTACATCGGGATTTTTAGCTAACTACATTATTTAGTTATACTGTACTTTCATCTTATCATTATATATATATAGAATAGGTAATATTTAAATATATGTATATCGTCTATACTAAACTTAATGTAATTATAAAGGACTTGAACTCAGACTTTCAAGCTCCCTATACCTATCCAATCGTTCTTATACAACTGAACACATGACCACCTGCATGTGAAAAAGATAAATGTTTTCCAATATACATTGAACCCCATCGCCATCTTCCACACATATATTCAATCAGTGCTCAGTTTATATTAAGATAGCAATCTTCAAACTTTAACGGACAAGTTTCAATCTTCTCCGCTCTCCAACACTTCAGCCATCCATTTCAATGAAAATCAGAGGATGAAATGCTCAAAGCCCTTGTTGATGTCAATATTATTGTCATGCCCATGTTGACCTTAAGTTAATCTGACACCTCACACACGGGACCTTAATATGTCGATTTAATTATGAAAAGGTATGAGCAGAATACAGGTTGAATACGTAATATATGTATATTGTCTATATTAAACTTAATGTAATTATAAAGATTTGAACTCAAGCTTCCTACATCTATCCAGTCCATCTTATATGACTGAAATACATGACTACATACATGTGAAAAAGATAAATGATCTCCAATATACCTATTTTGTGCTGACTCATCACTCATCAGTTGGTCCAGATCACCATCTACCACATATATATGTATGTGATCATGGGTTTCAGTTACATACAATGGATTGGATATGTGTAGGGAGCTTGAAAGTCTGAGTTCAAATCCCTTACAATTACATTGTTTAGTATAGACAATATATATACTTAAATATTACATATTCAGCCTGCATTTGACCCATCCCTTATAATTAAATGGACATATTAAGGTTCTATATGTGAGGGGTCAAATTGATTTAAGGACAACATAGGTATGACAATAATATTGGCATCAACAAGTGTTTTGAGTGTTCCATCCTCAGATTTGTAATGAAATGGATAGTTGAAGAAGATTGAAGCTTGTCCATTAAAGTTTAAAGATCTGTTATCTTAATATAAACTAAGCACTGATTGTATATATGTGTGGGAAATGGTGATCTAGACTAACTGATAAGTGCCTGTTTCAGCACAAAATATGTATATTGGAGATCATTTATTTTTCACTTGTATGTGGTCATTTGTTTCAGTTGTATAAGATGCATTTGACAGGAAAGTCTGAGTTTAACTTCTTTATAATTTCATTGTTTAGTATAGACAATATGCATATATTTAAATATTACATATTCAGCCTGTATTCTGCCCATCTCTCTTTTGTATAATTAAATGGATATATTAATGTCCTATGTGTGAGGAATCATATTGACTTAAGACCAATATGGATATGACAATAATATTGGCACCAACAAGGGTTTAGAGCATTCCATCCTGATTTTCAATGAAATGGATGGCTGAAGAATTGGAGAATGAAGAAGATTGAAACTTGTCCATTAAACGTTTGAAGATTTGCTCTCTTAATATAAACTGATCACTGATTGTATATATGTGTGGGAGATGGTAATCTGGATCAACTGATGGGTGCTGGTTCAGCATGAAATATGTACATTAGAGATCATTTATCTTTTTCACATGTGTGTGGTCATGTGTTCAGTTGTATAGGATGCATTAGATAGGTGTAGAGAGCTTGAAAGTCTAAATTCAAATCTTTTATAAATATGCAGAATATATATTCAGTACACATGTGTGTGTATACATTAACAAAAAGATGACAAAATATTTAGAGTAACTCATATTTTTTAACCTCATTCAAACTAAAAATTTCTGAAGATTTTTCTTTTATTATTGGTTAGTAAAAGAATTGAGTTTTTTGAAATATTAAAATTACTAATCACAATCTTAATATATTGTATTCAAAATATTAAGAACATTATGTAGATCTGATTTTGAATTGTTAAGAATAACATAATCATCAGCATGTTGAAAACTAGAAGCCTCAAACATGAAGTTTTTGTTTATTAATCATTCAAATTAAAAAATGGCCCTTCAAAAATCTATACCCATTAAAACAATGTTTACAAAAATTACTGAAAAGAATATCTGAAAAATAATCTACTTAAGGAAAATAAAGGTTAGTAATATAGTTATATTTAGATTATGGTGATGTTATGTTCAAAACTATAATACTTTCTGGAAATTTATTTTTTCCTATTCATTTGGAAATATTACCTTTAGGTCAACATGGGTGTGACAAGAATCTCAGCCTTAGGGTGGCCTTTGAGCATTCCATCATCAGATTTTCAATTGGATGGACGGTTGAAGAGTTGGAGTAGATTGACGCCTGTCCATTAAAGTATGAGGTTTGGCTATCTTAATATATATCTGAGCACTTATAGCATATATGTGTAGAGATAGTAATCTGGACCCACTGATGATTGCTGGTTTAGCATGAAATACCGATATTGGCGATTATTTATCTTTTCAACATATAAGTGTTCAAGTGTATCAGTATTATGAGATAGTGTGGAGAGTGGTGGGTCATGTGAAAATCTGTGCTCATATACCCTATATATTAAAATAACATTAAATTATCTTTAATCTTTTGCCATCTAATGTAAACTTTAGTTATTAATAGCAATATGTGTAAGATGAGATCATGTAATGTTTTGTTGGTCATGTGATGTAGAAAGTTTGCCTTGTAAATCCTTATAATATGCATATTTGAAGATTATTACTTCATAAATATTATTACACATAAGAATGTATGTATGTTTTATAAAAATATTTTAGTGAAAGACTTCCATATACCATGAAAATTAAAATCACAGTCAAAAATAATAACCTGTCTTTGATCAGGGAACTTAATATAGTCATATGGGTTAATAAGAATATGCATTTCAAGTTACTATAAACATTATAAAGCTGTACAATCTTCAAATGTTTTTAATTCATTTTTTTCTGTTCACATATCTACTATATTACATACCATACTTTAAATTAACTTTATCACTTATATGATTCCCAATATGAATTTCTTTGATTAAGTCTGTTCAGCTATTGTAATTTTATATTTCTCAGTTCTTCATCCTGAATTATCTATCCTATTAATACTTAAAGCCTTCTAATCTCATTCAACAATTTATTTTTCTCACTGTCAATTTGATAATTTATTTCCCATCTCCCAATTAAATTGAGATGAATCCTAATTTTATTCATAGTAAAAAGTGTTTTGAATCATTATGAAAAAAAAACATCTCATAAATAAATTTTTAGTTTAGGTTCAAATTGATTTTTCAGAAAAGGAATTGATATTTGAGGTGTATTTAGCATTACCAAATGTATATTCTATCTTTATAGACAAATATTGTGGTCATATAACTACCTGATCATCATTATCATAACTTAGAATTACTTTCTACTTTCTTAATACAATTTTTTAGCATCTCAATTTTAGATATATTTCAGAAATTTTAATAAACGCTTACAATTCTAGCAAGGAAATCAAGTCATATATCAGCTGACCTAATTTTATAAGCTTGTACTACAAATGTAATATGATGAGGATAGGGATATTCTGAAAAGATTGTTAAGATCTGTTGGCATACGCATTATATAACCTTACAATTCCAATATGCTGAATGGACATTATGAGTATACTTATTGAGAAGTCTATGAATAGTAAAATTTCAAGGTTAAAAAGATTTAAAATATGGAAAAGTGGAACATGAATTTTTCAGAAAATAAGGGTGAAATCACAATAGATTTTGGACATGATACAAGCTTACATTGTTGAAAAATGTGATACATCATAAGTAATCTTGGATTAATGAATTGCCTTCTAGTGTGTGTGCATAGATTATTATGAATCTTATCTAGTTTTTTTAAATGCACACAAAGAGCGTACCAATAGCTCAAACAAGCTCTTAATTAATAAGTGCGGTATGAGAAAATATTTAAAATCTCTCCCCAGAACACTCTCATCTCCAGACCAACTGGTTTCGAGCTTATGGCTCATGTCAGTAATGTCATGTTATATATGACTTGCCTTTTTAATTATCTAGTTTTCTTTAAAAAAAAAAAAGAACACCCATTTTTAGAAGTTATAGGTTTATATATATAAGTATCAACCTATTTTTAATTATAGAATAAATAAGGATTGAAAAGCACTTAAATCATGTAACTTAAATTCTTACATCTTTTCTATTCTTCTATGAGAATCTTCTGTAGATCCCTGTGTCAGTCATTGTATCATATTCTTGCATTTAACCTTTTTTTTTTTTCAAGTTTATTAATTATTACTATATTTTCAGTGAAGTTCAATCTGTCTTTTATCAAAATATGTGGATTCTTTTTAATCAGTTAATTCTGTCTTACTTTTGATCTAATTCAAAATTATATGTTTATCCTATATTCATTTTGATATCATCCCTTGGTTCATATATAAGCTGTTTATAAATTTTATTCCTATAATTTTTTTTTAGTATGTGATTTATCTCTCACAAAAACCATTCTTGAACTCACCATAAAACACTCTTTTGGGAAGTCTTGTATCATTTATTTGTTTTACATCTCCAATCCAATAAACGTAAAATTTTACAATAATGGACAGGATCATAAAATACAATAAATATCTTCAACTTTCTGGATGATTATAGAACCCATCATTGTAAAATCTTACTTTTATTGGATTAGAGGTATAAAACAAATAAATGATACAAGACTTTCCAAAGTGTTTTATAATGAGTTCAAGAATGGTTTTTGTGAGATAAATCCTGGTTATATTATAAGGATTATCTTAAGGTCATTCTAAAAAAAATGCAATCTTAGTTGCTTCCATTGATAAAATGCGGCAGAGACTAGGATATACTGGAAACTATAATTAGACATGTTGATTTATAGAAAAAGGTTTTTTCTGAAGAGATTAAATGACAGCATCACAAAACATCAAACAGAATAATGATCTAGCATGAGTAACAAACTGCTCATACACTAGATGGGAATTTTATGCACAAACTTTCTTGTATGCATTGATTATAAAGGCTTGCACTTGGTGGCACTACTATATGGAAAGTTTGGTACTCTTATTAACAGTGTAAGCATACAAAATGGTGATCATGTGATGATCCAGAATGTTTTGTGTGGATATATTTGTGGTCTATAAATTAGTTTGTGTAGTCATCACAAAATTCATTTTCAGAGCATCTTTTTTTGTTCTCCTTGGGGTTGAAATGGCCATATTCATTTGAGTGCCTGATATATGTATGTATCTCTAATAAAGAACTTACTTTTATATGGTTTTCATCTTAAAATAATCCTAATACATCCCAGGAACCTTATATTTTTAATTACATCATGATAGTTTAGTATAATCTTGACTGTCCATAAGTTTTTGGAGGATAGGAGAAAGATAAAATTTGGATAGTTTCATAGCTTTTTTAATGTATAGTAAGTAACTGTTTCATAACCATGATTAAAAAAAAAGTTTAAAATAGATTTAATTTTATAAATACATATATCTGCTGCACACATATTTAAATATGGCTATACTTAAATATATACACCTATATATACAAATGCAATACTATATAATGTGGTAAAACCATGTACAATATAGTTTTTATATTCTTTATGAACTTTGATATCCACAACATAGTTTGGTACCAAATATTACAGAGAAACTATTGTATTAAATATTTCATAACAATTTTACTATATGATGGGAGGGCCAAACACATCCATTTCAACTTTTTGAATAATTTATATGCTATTTGTTGAACCATTACATTTCCTGAATTATATACATTCATATTGGCAATAAAAATAATTATATAAATTTTAAAGAAAATTATTCTTATGAATGCAATACAATGATGTATTGGCCAATCACAGAACTTTCTTAAACATCTTTACAAGAGTATCTGCATTATTCTCGCTTGTCACTGTTGCAACATTAAAAAAAACTGATATGGGGTGAGTTGAATGTTTCAGAATTGATTCTCAGCTAAGGAAAGCAAAAAAAAAAATCTATTTCACTACTTGAATGCCATAGTAGCACTTGACTTCCCAAGTAACTGAACATATATTTATTACAGTACTGTAAAATATTACTTGCAATAGACAAAGACAAACATTACTATATGTCTTTTGAAGTCTAATTAAAATTAGGTTTACGATCAAGTCTTAACATGATGTTCAAGTCTTCAATTATAATTAGAAAAATTGTTACAAAAGTACACATGTAAATAACCAATAAGTATACCCAACATGTGATATAACTTTATTTACATACGATTTTAGGAAGTTTTTTTTTTTAAAATTTATTCCAATAATGGCTTCCTAATTCAGAAAGTTTTTTTTTTAAAAATTTACTCCAAAATCATCTATTGTAAGTTTAAGTAAATAATGGCTTCCTAATATCAAATCTATATAACTATACAAGTTCAGATTTAAAACATTAGAGCATGTTATTAATTTGTATAGTATAAACAAGTTAAGGATGGTTACTAAATACATAAGCACATTACACCCAAACTCCTTGCAAAAACCATATTATGTCCAAAAAAATGAACTACTGCTATTTGTTCTCCATTGATTACACAAGTTACCAATAAGTGGCTCTGAAATGAAGAGAACTGTTTCTGAAAGCTATAAGCAATGCCTGATCAAGAGTATCTCCTGCTAGTTTGTAAAATGAGATTTTGGTAGTTTCAAATAAATACGTTTGTTTTTTTATTTGTTTCTAGTTTTTTGTCATTTATTTATATTAGTGTTAAAACCTAGTCATCATGAACTTTTCATACTATGGGCTACCTCTCTGTAATAACTGCAAGACAACAGGGTTATGTATCAAGCCTCCTCCTTTCCTGTTATTTGATTCATTACATACAATGTTAATTTTCTAAGAATAACAATTATGTCCAGAATTTTTCTTAACATTAAAAAAAAAAAAAAGTTGATAATTAAATTTTTGATACTGACAATTATCCTACCTCAAATGCATGGACAAACAATTCTTATTTTCATCCTAGTAAATGATGGTTTTATTTATTTATGTGTCAAATGCGTTGACCAGAAGCGAACCCGGGCCAGCTGCTTGGAAGGTACCTATGCTAAACATCTAGGCCACCAACGCTTAGAAAATGATGGTTTTATTATTTCATTTATAAATAAAAAAAATTTAAAGTTTATATCTGGGGTTAGAGATAATCTCTAGTTTAATTAATGCATTTATCTAGAATGGATCTTTGTCAAAGTTATGGGTGAAATAAGTCTGAGATCTATAAATCAAAATATAAAAAAAAAACCCATCAAACCATAATAATAAACAAAACAATTTTATTTACATTTCTAAAAAAAAGATTTATTTAAGATCATGAGTTGAGTTATGAAGTAATTTGCATTGTTTGATCAGAAAGTATTAATAGTAAATAGAAAAAAAGTCAAACTATTTATTTCATTTGCTGAAAATAATATTCAAACAAAGAAATTTTCACTATATCAAATGTCAAATCTTGAGGAAGTAAAAATGCAAACCACATAGTATTTGTATTATCATTAATCTTTATTTATTTACAAGAAAATTATTTTATACATGTCACAAATGAAAAGTTTGTAATAAAATTGTCTTAAAATAACCTTTTGTTCTTGGGTACAAATTTGTTCCAAAAGCAATTTTTAAAAAAAAAAAAAGATATAGAAAATCACGTAGCTTCAGATTTGGAGAAAAAAATTGATAAAAATTATAAAACAAAATGAAATGTAATGTATATTTGTCCCAATATAAATTTAAAAAGGATAAATATTTTATAAATTATTAAAAAGTTACCCTACTTTATTATTATTAGAATATTTAGTATATGAAAAAAAAAATTACATTATTCCACTGGATTATTACAGGTAAAAAATTACATTAATCCACTGGATTATTACAGGTAAAATACTATTAATCAGTTGGGTTTTTTATTTGTGAATTTTTTAGATTTCAAGAATATATCTTTTACCCCTCCAAACTCTAATAAATTAGAAAAAACCCAGACGATTCACTATAATTATGTTTAGGGTATATGAGCACAGACTTTCACCTGACCCCCCACTCTCCACTCTATCTCATAGCACTGATACACTTGAACACATATGTCGAAAAGATAAATAATCACCAATATATGTATTTCATACGAGTAATCATCAATCTCGGCCTCAGAGTGGCCTTTGAGTGTTCCATCATCAGGTTTTCAATTGGATGGACGGTTGAAGAGATGGAATGGATTGAAGCCTGTCCATTAAAGTATGAAGATTGGCTATCTTAATATATATCCGAGCACTTATTGCATTTATGTGTAGAGATGATAATCTGGACCAACTGATGATTGCTGTTTTCGCTTGAAATACGTATATTGGTGATTATTTATCTTTTCAGCATATATGTGTTCAAGTGTATCAGTGTTATGAGATGGAGTGGAGAATGGTGGGTCAGGTGAAAGTCTGTGCTCATATAACCTATATATTACATATATTAATACAAATATATAAGCCTGTATTTAGTTATAGTTAGGTTTATTAATTTGTAGATATACTGAATGTTTTATTTTCCATTAATTTTGTTATTAAATGTGTGCTCAAATTAATTTATTGTAAAATGGTTACGATAACCTTTGAACTTTCGTTTGGATACGTTTTTGAATAATGTAAATATTCAGAAAAACAGTATTCTACCTGCATTATAAATAGAAACTATCAATACAATATATATATATTTACATCTTTACAGAACTCTTTTTGAGCAATTACAAAATTAACAAGATCAACAAATTATAACATTGTTACATTTTTTAACAGCATAATTTGTGTGAAAATACAACTAACCGTATGTGGGTGCATATATACATTTATATGTCAGCAAGACCAGGATAACATAATTAGAAGTAAATGTTGTTCATTTTCATTAACTGCAAAATGAAAGATAATTACATAATAGTGCAATTTAATTTCATTTTTACATGTAAACCAAAACATAAACACATATGCTTAATAAAATAATACGTCTAAGCACAGATTATACATATCTATGAATGCAAATACGAATAAACCTCTTTTAAAGCTTAAATTATAAACAGCAAATGTGTTCAAAACGTAGAGTTAATGCAACCATACTTCTTTCTTTAAAATAAACAAAAACCCTTGAAAAAAAAAAAAAATCTATAGAATATAGATGTAAAATATTTGAAATTTGTTTGACTTTGCAAAAAAACAACAACATCCAACCTGGACTTTTCAAAAAATTAAAAAATGGTAACAGCATGGTTTTAAGGGTGAGCAAATATTATGTCGATTGGTTTAATCTAATCTTTCTGCTTTAAAGCCTTTATAAAAAATAAACATTTATATTTTATTAAATTAATATACATATATGTCCACATCTCTCCCCTAACCCTCTCTCTGGGTATATATAAATATCTGAATATTAAATTGGATTCACTTTACAATGTTTAGCAAAAACCATTTTCTGAATTGTTTTTGGTAAAACAATATAAATAGGACACTTTTGATATTCATATAAGAATAACAGAAAATATAAAATCAATTGCCGAATATACATAAATGTTAATAACTATTGTAGGTGCAAACAGTATTTATATAGATAACACAGCAAATGAAAAGTAAAGAACAAAAGAGGTAAAAACTGTGATAAAAAGAAAAAAAATGAAGATAATATAAATAAAAAATGCAGCGTGTACAATTAATTACTTTAGGGAATACAGATATTAGTTGATAGATATGAGCAAATTACTAATGATATAAACACAACTGTCTAGATTGCTGAATAAATAATACAGCGCATATATTACCATAATAATAAATACATCCAGCAAGTAAAACATTTGCATTAGCTTGAAAAGCTAATTATAAATTAAAATAATCTACTCTTTTTTTAAAAAAAAAATACATATTATTTATTACATAAAAACAATAACAATTTCATTTTTCTTAGGAATAAAAAAAAACACGCTTCTATAATTATATCCGTAATAAAATGTTAAATTTTTGTTCATGAAGTGAGAAATATTTACATACTATTATGAAGATTCTTAACATGTGAAGAACCCAATAATTATAACATTTAACTGTTTACCGACATTTGTTCTGCTTTTGTTTGTAAAAATAACTATAGTTTAATTTTCAGAATGCAAATTAGGTTATCTTATATGTGCACTAATTATGAAGTATATATATATGTGTGTGTGTGCATATGAATATAAAATTTATGTATAAATAAAAAAAATAATTCAATTTTATATGAGTTTTTGGTAATAAATTGAAAACAAAAAGTAATATATAACTATTAAAAATAACATAATGAAAGTTAAAATAATTCTAAATATCTAAAAAAAAAAAAAAAAAGCATATAGCAGAAAATATATAAAATTCCAACAAATTGTTTCTTCTTAAAAAATTGTTTTTTTACTGAAAAAATATCAATATTTGGATTATTTTATATAATCTTTGTCAAGGCATAATTAATCTGATTTATGGCAGTAAATCTAAAGCCCAATATTACCCCCCCCCCCAAAAAAAAAATAATGCTACTTAACACTCATTTTACTGCATATTATTCACGCTCTCCAAATTTCCAATTTCTAATTAACAGACCATCCATCATTCAACATCACGTCCTGCCTTCTTCTCCAACATATGTACAATCAACAAAAACTTTAATTCCATATGTATTAATATTATTTCAGGCATTTTATTTCAAATAGTTATGAATATGATATATTACATCAGTACAGACATACGAAAGAGATAACATGTTAAACATGTGGACAGTAAGATCATAAATGTTTCTACATAAACAGTATATTAATATTAGACATTACTAATATCTACATATTGAATTTCATTCTCACAGAGACGACTAGGTTAGCTTCTTAAATTACTGTGGCAAAATTTGCATATTATTTAGATTCAGTATATGGAGAATTCCTCACTTTGAATATGTTTACAATAGGGCACTATGTATGTAAGTGCAGATACATATAAAAAACAGATGGTTTTAGATTCTGACTAAATCATAATGTTTTTTTTTGCATATAAACAAATAAATAACATCTAAAAGGCTTTTGAACAATTGGAACCCAGAAGAGATTACAAAATAAATGTTAATGGAAAATTTACTGAGGCTATAACCTCGACAATATGCGTATAAAATGCGATAGTAGGGACCTCTACAGGTGTTTTAACCACAAGCTTACGATAGCGTAAGCTTGTGGTTAAAACACCTGTAGAGGTCCCTACTATCGCATTTTATACGCATTTCCCCTCTTTTCTTCCATAGCGTAAGCTTGTGGTTAAAACACCTGTAGAGGCCCCTACTATCGCATTTTATACGCATATTGTCGAGGTTATAGCCTCAGTAAATATTACTTACGTAATCAATGTGCGTTTAATAAATTTATATTTACAACGTTAATGGAAAAAACAACTTTATGCGTTAATGTAATAATTGTTATTTAATAATATATTTGGGTATTATTTATTTGTGGATATTAAATCATATATGTATATAAACACACTCACACACATATATATTCAAAACAGAAAATATCTACAAGTTATATATATAAACACATATATATTAAGCTAAAATATGGATATAAATTTATTTTCAGTATAAAAATATCAAATTTTATATTTAATATATATAACGTATTTTTAAAAAACCCTATAATTTAAATTTGTTTTCTTAAAAAAAAAAAAAATTAAAAAAGTATTATAAAATCTTGATAATGACAGTGGCTTATTAAAGTTTACAACACAACTCTAAATAATGAGATGATAGAATAAATTGAGCGATACATGCCAGTGGCAAACTACTGCCTACAATGACATTATTGTTTGCTCACAGTATGCTACTGCTGAACTTACCTTTAGGTGGATAACTTACTGTACTTAACATACAATATACAGAAAACAGTGTTTGATTTCCATATGATCATATTCCTAGGTGTGCAAACCTATATATGATAACATAGACATGGTCATAGAACTGGTTTAAAGTATACAATGGTTCCACTGTTGGAGATTCAAAGCAAGATCATTTAAATTATCTAATCGGTATATGTACTTTATATAAAGCAAGTAAGAGTCTTTAAATATCACATTCCTGGAAAAAAGCCTCTTACCTCACAGAAAAATATTAGATTTTCTAAGAATGTTGAGGAAATGAATGAATTTCTATCCTTCTTTTATCCTCCAGATAAAAATCGATTCATAATAATTTAGTGACCAATATTGCATGCATTGTTCGGTAACCTATGGGCCAGCAATCTAAAAGAAAATTGAGATTAACATTTGTAAAAATCTTCCAGTTCTATCTGACAGAAATTCAAACCCAGATTTTGTATGCAAGTGGATACAATATTGCTATACCCCAGGACTCTTGCTAATTTAATTTATATATACATACTTTCATATTAATATATATAAAAAAGCTACATATAAACATTAAACTCTTACTGATTTAATATTTACAATAAATAATAAACAACTTTTGCATGTAAATTTCCATATTAAAAGCAATTTCTTAGGAGTCTGAAGAGGTTCTTAGTTAAAGAAGCTCTGGTGCTAAAATAATTCTTAAAAAAATAGCCATCGTGATTAGAAGTTATTTGGCAATGTTTTCTGCTAACTAAAACAACAACAAAAAATATTATAACATCTACATTTATGCAGCAACTTTGTAATTTACATGTTTAAAACACACAAAATTTAAAATAACATTCATCTGTTTGAAGTGAAGATGCCATAAACCAGGTAAATTTTGCAATGCAGGAACTTGTACATATGCAAATTTTTTTAAGGCAAATTGCCGTATATATTGATTAATAATTATTAATAAATATTTATAATTGTAAAATATTTTATGTATTAAACATTGATTGCTAAAACATAATCTCTTTCAAGTTTTAAAGGTTGTCAAGTGATGATGGCCTAGCGGTTAGCATAGCTGCCTTCCAAGCAGCCGGCCCGGGTTCGCTTCCCGGTCAATGCTTTGACATTTAAAAAAAAAAAGTTTTAAAGGTTGTGTGAATTTTTGTTTTTAATATTTTTCTGAAAAAAATTATTTGATAAACCTAGGACCAACTTATTCATTAGGCATAAAAGGCACAGTGAATAGGTCCTATAAAACTTGTATTTAAATAAAACAAAAATTCAAATGTATAACAAAATAATTATAACATCAATTTATAAATATTTACATTCTACAATAATATATAAATTTATCTTAGTTTTACTGTAAGGACTTTTTCCTTGTTAAATTATTGGAATATTTCATTAATAATATTTATTTTAAAAACATATTTGCAAAAGACACTAGAATAAATTTTATGACATAAATTTCTAACAGAAAGATAACAAAATTTGTCAGTATCAATTTATTATTATTCAAAATGTTGTGTGAGGTTTAGTAGATAATAGTGTCCAGAGGTTCTTGAATCGATTCTAATTCTTGCACTTCCAGCATTACTTCTTTGTCAGATTCTGGATCCGAGATTCTTAAATCGATTCTGGTACTACCAGCATTTGAATTCCTTATGAACTTCCCACTGTTAGACTCTGGATCTGAGGTTCTTGAATTGATTCTTTCTAGCACATTCAGTATTTGAACTTATGAACTCCCTGGTGTCGGACTCTGAATCCAAGATTCTTAAATCGATTCTAGTTCTGGTACTCCAGCATTTGAACTTCTTATGAACTCCCCAGTGCCAGATTTGGAATCTAGTTCTGTTACTTTCAGCATTGAAATTTCTTATGAATTCCTCAGTGTCGGACTCTGAATTCAAGATTCTTAAATCGATTCTAGTTCTGGTACTCCCAGCATTTGAACTTCTTATGAACTCCCCAGTGCCAGATTTGGAATCTAGTTCTGTTACTTTCAGCATTGGAATTTCTTATGAATTCCTCAGTGTCGGACTCTGAATCAAGATTCTTAAATCGATTCTAGTTCTGGTACTCCCAGCATTTGAACTTCTTATGAACTCCCCAGTGCCAGATTTGGAATCTAGTTCTGTTACTTTCAGCACTGGAATTTCTTATGAACTCCCCAATGTCAGACTCTGAATCCAAGATTCTTAAATCAATTCTAGTTCTGGTACTTCCAGCACTTGGACTTCTTATGAACTCACCAGTGTCAGACTCTGGTTCTTGAATCAATTCTAATTCTGGTACCCCAAGCAATTGAACTTTTTACGAATTCCCCAATGTCAGACTCAGATTCTAGTTCTAGCACTTTCAGCATTTCAATTAATGAACTTCCCGCGTACAAACTCTGGATCCAAGGTTCTTGAATTGATTCCAGTTCTGGCACTTTCAACATTTGAACTTCTTAGGAACTTCCCAGCAATAAAGTCACTAGATTGTTTATTAATATTCAAAATAATACATAAAATTTCTCGGTAAATCGGGAAAAGTATTAAAAATTATACTAAAAACTATTTTTAAGAAATATATATATAAAGATGTGTGTGTGACAGCAAGAATGTCTAAGGCCATGAAATCACACTATAACTTTGAATAAGACTGCAAACATATTTTTAAACAAGGATTGTTGTAAATGAAGCTCATTCAAGGTTGCATTATTTATATATAAATAAATGACGTATTATTATAAAAGAATTTATCTATTAGTATAATTAAAAAAATTTATAAACAAGGCAAAATTCTCCATACAGTAGTGCCACCTTGTGCCAACCAGAGTAATCAATGGATGCCAGAAGGCTTGTGCATAAAATCCCTATCTAATGCCTACTCATCCAATATCCCCAGACTAGTTTCTGGCTTATGGCAGTAGGCATTAGATAGGAATTTTATGCATAAGCCTTCTGGCATCCATTGATTACTCTGGTCGGCACAGGGTAACACTACTGTATAGAGTTTTGCCTTGTTTATAAAAAATTGTGCTAGTATAAGAGATGGTGATCATGTGATGCTTAATGATTTTAAAAAAATTCATTAAAAAAGCTGAAAATTTACATTAGAAAGGCAATACAAGTTCTAAAAATTCTGTATTCTAATCAAATGAAATAAATAAATAAATCAATAAAATGGATTTTATTCTTTAACTATATTATGGAATTATTTATTAAATAAATAAGCAAATATTTATTTATTTACATCACCAAGTCTATTTATTATCAAGAGAGAATGGTAAAAATTCAGAGATAGTAATCTTTTGGATTAATATTTAAAATGCATTTAATATCTTAAAACACAATCCTAACATAAATCAAAAATCCCATGTCTATACATACCAATTTGCACAATGTATTAATTTTTTTTTGTAACAAATAAAAAAGTATAATAATTAAAAATAAATAAATGAAAAACTTTTTTTTTTTTTATAAAAGAATAAAACAAAATCCTGGTATTAGTAAGACATTACTGGAAAATGTCAACAATGGATTAAATATTATCAGTTGAATTGATTTTTATTATATCAAACATTTAGAGATAATATATATTTGTGATTGCATTAAGAACATTAATATAATTAAATAAATTAAAGTTTTTATATTAATAAAATATATTTTATTATTTATGATAATTAGATTTTAAGTCTTGACACAGATACAAATATTCATTGACAGTGGAGAATCATATTTATGCATTTTAGTCATTATGTATTGAAATTTCTTTCCATTTCATTATTTGCATTGTTGAATTATATATAATATACCATATATTCCACAATTTACACTTCACAATGCATTTTTAGTAAACTGTGGAGTATATGGTATATTAGCTCATTATGTGTATATACACACTATAAAACTTTTTAATTAATTTATAATTTTTTTAATTTATATATTTCTTTTGAAATGAAGTTAACTGAACCCATAGATAATATGGAGGATTACTGTAATTTCAATTTCATAGTTTTTTAAACTGTAAAATATGACAATGCAGGGGTCATAACATTAGTTTTGTAAAAACTTCCAAAAATGAATTAAAAACATTCACCAATAGCAGTAGACAAGCCTGATAAAATCTTCTACACCGTTCGTTTATGGCGGGGGGGGGGGGGGGAGCAGAAAGAAATCTTTGTTCTGAAATGAATAATTTAAATACTATTCTATTATTTACTTACACACACACACTATTTATATCAAATTTCAACTTTTAAAAAAATTTAATATTTCTGAAAATAATTATCTATTTCAAAAACGGATAAAAACATTGATTTTTAATAATAGTTCTATTTCTTTCTATCAGATTTACATTTTTAATAATGATTTTATTATAATTATGTTCCTTTAAAATTATCAATAAATTGAAAAGTATAATTAATTATGCATAAAAATAAATAACTTTTACATAATAATAAAGATTCTATATGATGATAATAAGGAATCATATTCGTGACAAAATATTTATTTTTAGAATTTGATTCTGATATCATGCCAGTGATTTTATAATCACAAAATTGTGAAGAACTATTTACCTGATTTTATTTAATACATTGCACAGGCTTAAACCTGCATTTATATATGTAATATAGGCGGGATTCGAACTCAGACTTTTACACGACCCACTAATATCAGTGCTCTCATATTGCTGACTCACCTGATCACACACATGTTGAAAAGATAAATAATCACCAATATACGTATTTTATGCTAAACCAGCAATCATCAGTTGGTCCAGATTACTATCCTCACACACATATATAATCAGTGCTCAGCTTTATATTAAGATAGTCAATCGTCATACTTTAATGGACAGGCTTCAAACTATTCCAACTCACAAATGTTCCATCATCAGATTTTCAATGAAATGGAAAGCTGAAGAGTTATGAGTTGGAATAGTTTGAAGCCTGTCCATTAAAGTATGAAGATTGGCTATCTTAATATAAAGCTGAGCACTGATTGTATATATGTGTGTGAGGATAGTAATCTGGACCAACTGATGATTGCTGGTTTAGCATGAAATACGTATATTGGTGATTATTTATCTTTTCAACATGTGTATGAACAGGTGAGTCAGCAATATGAGATGGCACTAAGAGTAGTGGGTCGTGTGAAAGTCTGATTTTATTTAATAAATAAATAATCGAATGTTTCTTATTGAGTTTCATAAGAAGTTCCACACAGGAAGTGATGAAATTGAATCATAACCCATGGACTTTAAGTCCCAGAATGCACCATTTTACCACTGCATTAAATCACATATTTACAAAATTAATTTTTTTTATTAAAATATAATATAATAAAGTATTTATACATCAATACAACATCATAATACATATAACTCTAATAGATAAATCTTCAAATTTGAATGTAAACAGACGTACTCCATGTTACTATTACGATACGGATTTTAAAATGAGCATCTTTGAACGGCTCTGTGTGGTTTAATACGGAAGTAGTTGCTGAACTTTGGAGCTAAAGGTCCTTGAATCACATTTTCAGCTTTCTCACTTCAAGTGCTCAAACCTATGAATTTACAAGCAATAAACTATTCAATTTTTATTCAGGAACTTCATAACTAAATAAAAATAAGCTTCTTTTTCCCTGCCCATTTTAATTTTTGACAATTTATTTTTATAAATAATTAATACTATGATTTAAATTTTAAACAAAAATTTATATTAAAAATGATTGATAAAATGTTTTTTTTTAAGTGTCATCGCATCGGCCGGGACGCGAACCCGCAACTGCCTGCAAGTGCAAGGCAGTCGCGCTGACGTAGTTTTTTTCACTATAAATGTAAATATATCAAATTTAAGCGTAAACAGATAATATAATAACGTGAAAGCTAAACACCTTCAAACAGATACGCTTTAAACACAAATCAAAATTGCTCTTTACTACCTAAATAATTGGTTTTTTAAAAAAATAGACTTTTATATTTTAATATATTTATATTAAATAGAACACTATAGAGACTGCATTTTATGATTTCGTGAAGTCACACAGTGACATACTCGAACTTACAATACATAGATTGTGAAGTGGTTCTGCCATTTCTCAAAGCTCTAAGTTTTTATGAACTCCTAAGAAATAGAACAATTCAATTATTTTTTTATTATATAAATTGCAATTAAAAGCAGTATTGAGTATAATTCAATATATGTATGTTAGTAATCTTAAATATCTACATATTTTAATTAAATGAAATGCAATTCTTAATATTTATAAAACATCACAACTTTCTTTACTTCTACTCAACTTTTGCAGCAATATATTGTAATTATTATACATAAGAGACATCTACTGAAAGCATGAGTAATAAGAACCTAATATGGTAAAATGGATATTGACTATAGTGTAGAGGAAATATGGTGAAAATTACTTCTAAAGCAAATAGAATGTAAGCTGAGAAGGCCAAGTAGTGATGTTACTATAAATGAATAAAAATTAAGGCTTCATTTTTATCTAATTAAAACATATAAAATATTTGAAACTTCCCATAACTATATTGTTTCAGCCACACTCCTCTTTTTAAATAAAGAATAGCATGAATTTTAAAGGGGGAGTGTGGTTGAAGCAATAAAGCTATGAGGGGTTTCAAATATTTTATATAGATTTCAGGTAGCGTTATGCATTGTTTCTATTAATTAAAATATAAATATTTAAGACTACTAAAATATATTTAATTTCACTATAACAGTTTTAATTGCAGCCTATACAACAAACAATTAAAAAACATAAATATTTCTTAATTTTGTAAATGATTTTTTAATATTGAAAATGTTTAAAATAATATCTATAAAGTGCAATTCTGAAAAATAGTATCCAATCGAAAACTACAAACATCAATGGAAAAATGAATGGTATTAATTTATATAAAATCTAATTTATCCCTTGACATTCCATATCTAAATTTTAAAAAGACATTAATTAAGTAAAAACCATTTAGAAATGGATCCTAAAATATATATTTTTCTCTTGTTATGATAAAGCATCAAATATACTTATAATTTTTAGAGATCCATAAATTTTATTTTTGGGAACTCAAAGCCATTGAAGGAAAATTAAGAACTTTTTCAATTATAAAATTAAATATGTTTGAACATGATCAATTACAAGTTTAGTACTTAGAAAATTAAAAACAATCTTTAAATTTAATTAACTATCTTAGATTTGAGAATTTATATACTGCCTTCATTACAATTAATCACAAATTAAAATTATGATAAGGCATTTAAGAAATTTTTAAAATAAAAGATAAATCTCTTTCCAAATTTAAAATGTTATACAAATAAAAATATTATGTATATCTTACAAATTAATAACAATCAATAAATTTTTAACTTCTTTGCTAAAAATAAAAAAAATTCCAAAAGTTTGCTATGTATACTCGTAATTAAGATTTACCTTGGCAAGATCTACATACTTGGAAAAAAATGTCTTGATATAAGACTTGGATAATTAATCTACTGCTTTGAAGATAACCACTTATGATATATGGAGAAATTACTAGAAAAATAAGATGATATAAAAAGTGTGTGAAAACAGATTCTACTAATCTTGGTATATTATAGCAAAAAAAAAACAAAAAAACAACAATAACATGAAAAGACTATAAACATTTAAACACTGAGATAGAGATATTAACAGAAGACTACTAATAGCAGGAAAGGCAATTTGCACAAATGTAATGCTAAGGACCAAAAAAATAATAACAATCAATAAAACACAATATATATGAAGAATTGATCCAAAAATATTAATTAATTAATCATATGGTTAACTGCTCTAGAAGTCACACGTCATTTGAGTGCCCAAATGGCAAGTTAAGCTCAACATTGTCATTTAATTGAACTTTATAATCTAAACTATCAAACTGTACAGGACATCAAAGTATTTATTATAAGAATCTGAAATGTAAAATAAATGCAGAGAACATTGTAGAAACAGACATAAATAACAAACAGCAAATCATACAGACAGTAATAATGTATATATAGAGAAAATAACCTAGCTTGGCTACATATACAAAATGGGATGACAATGCACTAACAAACAGAAAATGAAGTAGATTCTAGTGGAAGAAAATGAAAAATGAGAATATTTAAAAAATAAATGCAAAGACTGAAAAAGGGTCATGAAAATCAATGGGGAACAAAAGGAAGCTGGCAAACAGATATAAAAATTATATAAAGATATTCTAACAAAAATGGCAGTTTTAACAAAATTATCAAAATATAATGATACGTTTTAATTTTTCTTCAGTTTATTTATCCAATAAAAAATCCCTTGCAAGTCAAATTTGAAATGAGTAGGACAAAAAAATAATCCCAAAAAAAAATTAAGATATTTTATACTTTCATAATATATTTAACAACTTTGGAATAAATGCATATAAATAATTATAAAATAAGATTGTATATTAACATATCAACGTGAAATGTAAACACTTTTTTCAATTTCTAAATATTTGAGTTCTATGAAATATTAATCTATTATATCAAAAATTATTAGCTAAATATGCTTATTCAACTTTTCCCTTAAGCAAGAAATGTAAAACAACACACATATTGTGTTTGTAATAAATAATTCATTAATAATAAAGTATGTTAATGAAAAAAATAATTAATCCTTATTGTGTTTATTATTTTAGTTGTTTCAAGTTGAATGCATTCTTGGCTTAATGCACCAAACCGGAAAAGGACTACAATAATATACTTGCAATGAGAACTATTTTCTTGATTAATACACAATATTATTAGTTTATTTATCACATGTACATGTAGTGACTTATCACAGTTTTTGGATAAATGTATAAATGCAAATAATAAGATGCTTAGAGTATACATACATAGGCTTAATTTCTATGCCACTGTAACCAAGTAAATTCTATTTAATCTGCCCTTTTTCCTAACCAGACAAAAAAAAAAAGTAAAATAGAGTCAAAGCAATCACAAAGTATGACTTAGCTAGTTTATTTATTAAGATAAGATGTGTGTGTGCTTTATTGACATTAATTTTTTGCTTTATTATCTTCTCGTAAAAATTTATTACTTTTTAAAAGAATTTATTATTATTATTATTTGGAAATTACCTTGCATATATTGATTGACTGATATAATATGGCAATCCAAACAATTCAAATTGTAAAACACATTGTATAATTAATAGGAGTTTGAATTTTTTGGCAAAACTATAATATGGGTATCAGAGTTGCAGCACCTTTTGGCTCAATATTGTTTACAAGTAGTCTTATTTTTCTGCAATGCAAAGTATTAAGAATATGGGCAATTTTGCATATGGGCATTTCTATGATTTAGATAAAGAATTGACTGTACTCAATGCCTCCACTCATTATCTTATTTTGAACATATTAAAATTTAATATCTATTATTATTCACTCCATTTAATATTTCATGAATACAGATGTCTTAAAACTGTTGTATCATAAATACTTCTTTAAACGCGTGTATACCTCTTCAGATTTTCATTGTTATTTTTTTTAAACTCTAATTGGGACCGACAAAACCATTAGAGTGGTACTCAAATTGGGATGTGCCTATTAATGGGTTGTCAAAGAAAGCAAAAACAAAATAACAAAAAAATAATTTATGAAAATATTAATAATTACCCCTCATATACTAAAAACTTCAATAGGTTAAAAGTTGTTTATGGCAATTTCATCATGACACGAGAATATTCTTAACCATGATTATTGCAAAAAGTAGCACATATAATGAAATGAATACAAACAATACTTTTACTACTTTTAAAAGTTTATAAACATCTTCAAAGGTATAAAGAAAATCCTTTAAAAAGACTGTACTTGCAAACTTTATTAAGTACATATATATTCTGACAATTTTAGATTAGTGTTGGGTTAAATAGATCCCTGAACCCTAATTTCATCAAATATATAAAAATATTATGATTAGCCTATCACTTTGATGCTTAAACATCATAAATCTAACCAACTAATTATATATATGTGTGTAATATTTAAATATATATATATATATTAAATACAGTAATACTCATATAATTTAATTTATTCTATTATAAATACTTTTGACTATATTCTTTTAGTCCTTGTCAATTATATAATGTTATATAGTTGACAAAGTCTAAAAAAAATATAGTTGAAAGTACTTCCAATAGAATAAGTTTAATTATATGAATATTATTGTATTTAATATATATATAAATTTGAATACTGTATTATATATATTTTGGAAAGAATACAAGCATCAAATTTAATTTATTACATATATATATATGAATGCTGCTAATTTTCATTTTTACATCATTCCTGATTTTAATTAGAAAAAGTCAATTTTTTTTTTTAAAAATTTCTACAAATATCCCAGTTTGAGTAGAAAAGATCAGAGTAAGCCTATAAGTACATTAGTTTACAACTTTTTATCACACATACAGGTGAGGAGATTATACAAAAAACTCAGAAAAGAAGAAAATTAATAATAATTGAATTTAAAAAATATTTATATAATACAAATGTTTTGTTTTTCTCATTTATACTTTTCTTTCCCCAATTTTTGATTAAAATAAAAATTATTTTTTGATTTACTTCTCCATATTTAATTTTATTATAGTAATTTCAAAATAATAATTGTGCTCTCACATGACTTCCAATTTTTATTTTCTTGTAAAAAAAAGTCTACAAAAATTATGCAAATGCTAATCTTGAGATGAGAATTTAAAAAAAAAAAAGTTTTAATCTACTTTTAACAAAATTTGCAAAATATATACAATAATCTACAATGTAAATATTTAATTTATATAGCACGATGTTTTTATAAATTATAATAATAACCATAGCTTACTCCACTGCACATGCGCTTTACAGATCGAACGCTAATTATAATGAATACTCCCCTTTCCAAACACAAGATAAAATCTTTTCACCCAAACTATATGTATAGGCAAATCGGAAGCATTTGGAACTGAGAGGATGAAGGTTTAATTAATCACTTTAAATTACTTATAATCTGTTTAAAGTTTTCATTTAATAATGACGTATTGTAAACAGAAAAAATTTCGCAAGCATCATCAACAAAAATCAGATTATAAGTAATTTAAAGTGATTAATTAAATCTTCATGCTCTCAATTCCAAATGCTTCAGATTTGCCTATATATATAATTTGGGTGAAAAGGATAGAGTGGATCCATTCTATCTTTTAAAAAGACTTTATCTTGTGTTTGGAAAAGAGAGTATTCATTATAATTACAGTTCGATTTATAAAGCGCATGTGCAGTGGCCGCCATCTTTGATTTTTTTTAAAAAATTTTTCAATCAATTGTTGTTTGTTAAACATATTAATTTTAAATCTGTTGTCTAAATAAATTGTATTACTTCCATGTTTTCATAAATATTATATTATTTTTATGATCTTTTTGTTTTTTCAAATGTATATTATTTTTATTACAATAAAATAAAATAAAATGGTTTTCTATCACGATTTGTTCACTAACAATTCATAATTATATTATTTCCATATTCCTTATTTTTTCCCCAACATATAATTTAAAAAAAAAAAAAGATATTATTTTTAGTATTAAATCAGTCAGCATCTTATTCAAGTTCTGTGTTTAAATGGTGGTCCCATCAATGAGTAATATATAAGTAAGACCAGCACTATACTTTGCATTGAATATTGCATGGAGATAAATACATATGTATTTATCTGTGTGTAATAGATGAATTAAATTGACATTATTGTCATAAATAATTAGAAATCACGAAAATTTGCTTATGGACAGAGAACTTTATAGATAAACGTGTGTGCATCACAGAACATTTTCATTCGAATATGTTACTTGGAATCTTTTGTATGCAGACTCATGTTGAATCATTTTTAAATAAACTAGCAAATACAATTTTATCTGTCATTTATCAAGTTGTATTTGCAAGTTTATTAAAAAATGATTTATTATGAATAGTTACAAATGATTCCGAATAACATATTCGAACTAGAATGTTTGTAATATGATTATAATACTACATCTGTGTATAACTAAATGTATAGCATAAAATACAATTATATTCCATGTTTAACTTTAAAAAATTATAATAATGTAAAAAAATATTGTCTGAAATGTGCTTATAAACAGACAAATGACATACTACATACATACAGTAAGTAGCTAATTAAAAAACTATTCTCAAAAAAAAAAAAGTGAGAGGAAAAGGAACTACTAACAAACAAGTTATTTCATTGTAATTTCAATTTCCAATAAATGAAGACTATTCGTTATCCAAAAGTGTTGGATATTAAATGATCCACAAAAAAAAAGTGCTTATTGTTTCTGAATTTAAAAGCGGGGGGGGGGGGATATTTTGCTAAAATCATTAATAATGTAATATTTTTTTTTTCTTCGTGTGTCGTAGCATCGGCCAGGAAGTGAACCCGCTAACCTGGGACAACTGCCCGTAAGGCAGATGTGCTGACCTCTTGTCCATCGACGCTTCAATAATGTAATTTTTTTTTTCTTCATGTGTCGTAGCATCGGCCAGGAAGTGAACCTGCTAACCCGGGACAACTGCTTGTAAGGCAGATATGCTGACCTCTCGACCACCAACGCTTGAATAATGTAATATTTTTTTTGTTATGGATAAATAAACTGAAAATTATTTCATCAATAAAAAAATGAATTCTTAAACTAAAAATAAAAATTAAACTTAATATATTTCTGAAATGTTAGATTTATTATAAATTGCAAACAATTTTCAATAACTTAAATCTAGCATATGTTAATTTCACATAATAAATACTTTCAGATTATGATAAACTTCAGTTTTGATTTAAAAACTTATTTTACAAGAATTTTATTGTTTAATTATTCTTCCCTGAGATTACTAGAACTAAGTTGGGCTGAAAATCATTAAAATAGTATCATCTTTTTTTAAAAAATAAAGAAGAAAAATGTTTAAATATTTAAATGCAATTCAATGTACATTCAACTAATTAAAGCTGAATAATACATCTAAGTTATGAAAAAAATATGTTTTAAGTTATAAAAATTCAGATAATTTATTTCTGTAAATTTTTTTATATATGTATAGAGAGAGAGAAAGAAAGTATGAAACTATCTATAATTTTCTAAACATTACTTATTCAAAAGATTTCTTATTAATAAAGCAATAGTATGAATTGAAAAGTGTGTATATCCTAGCCACTGGATGTATCAAATTAAAACTATAATTATTATCATATGAAGTTATATGTATTTATATATAAACTGCGAAATGATCTCCACATTTAAAATCTCCTATACTGCATTCCTTTTTCTTTTGAAAAAAAATTTGGTACTTTAATATTAAATCTGCTATGACATATTCGTCTAGCATAATTATTCTAATTCTGTGAACTCATAAAATAATGTCTACATGAGATCATTAGACAAACTTAACTGAATGATTTTTTTAACCTCCAAAAAAATTTATTTTAAAAAACAAACATGTATTTATCTTACAATGATGATCATATTTATTCTAATCAAATTAATGACAATCACTGGAGCAAATTGAACTTTTTAATGTCCTCCCAAATGGAAATGAAAGCATCCATTTATTTGTGCATGACGTAACAGCATACTTTAAAAGGTAAAATTAGCAGCGAAGGCAAAATTTTCAGTAACAAATTTATCCCAATCAGAATATTATGTAATATTGATGTAAAAAATAATTTATTTTCCTTTTTAGAAGAATCTGAAGTACTGTTTAGTAAAGTGTGAGAGTAGAATTCTCACTTTAAATTACTATATACCATGTTGTAATGAATGACATCCGTGAAATTGTCTAGAATTTACTAGACGTCACTCTAAGTGAAACTTAATTATAAGTAAATAAGCATTTATTTTTATATGACGCTATGCATACAATTGTATACATTCAAAGATCAGCCTTTCAAGCTAATTGTGCATGCGTCTTCTGCGAGTGTTAAATAATAAATGAATACTCCACAATACAAGATATAGTATTTATGCAGGAATAAAAGAAATCCTCTTACTCCTACAACTCAAATTCTTTTATATGAGCAAATCTGAAGTACTGTTTAGTAAAGCGTGATAGTAGAATTCTCACTTTAAATTACTATCTACGATGTTGTAATGAATGATGTCCGTGAAATTGTCTAGAATAAATATGTATAACTCGGTGTTTATTTGCAGATTTGTTTCTGAGCTCAAGTTTAAATCACGGCAAATCAAATACCGAAGTACCTAAAATTTTTATTCACAACAATAATTAATATTTTGGCCAAACTCTTTTGCCTATCCTCAGAATTGTAAAAAAATAAAAAAAATTACAAGTAAAAACTTTTCTTTGTAATTTCTCTATTTATAGATGTATTTTCAATTTTTCATTACAATTTTTTTTGCAATTAATTCTGAAGATGGATATTTTCATTGAACTATTATTTGTTGATGTAAATAAAATTTTTCCATTCAAAAGAAAATAGTTTACCTTGATATTTTATATAATAAATGTTATATATATATCCTGTTTTGTAATGAAATGTAAAATACAAAATATTAAAAATAATTTATGGTAAATCACCTTAAAATAATTATATTTAATACTAAATTACTATCAGCAAATTTTTTCCATCGATGGAATTTAAAGCAGTGGTTAGTAGAGCTAGTTTTTTTTTCATATGTCAAAGCATTGGCCGGGAAGTGAACCCGCAATAACTGTCTGCAAGCAACTACTTGCAAGGCAGCTGCGCTGACCTCTCGGCTACCAACATTTGACTGGAGCTAGTTTATTGAACTAATTATTAATATTTTTAAAAATTTTGTGCACTGGATATTTAAAATAAATGTAATTATTAAAAATTATAATTAATTAAGTTATATTAATCATGTTAACCTTATTTGTGTTCATTAAATTGCAAAATGACAATGGTTATAAACTACAATAACATTAAAAATATACTCCTAGAAAATGTAATGTAACCCATGAATTTATAGCTTGAATAAGAATACTGAAATATTGATAAAATATTTAAATTGTTTTGATTTATTAGAATCATTTCTCAGGATTTAACTTCGTAATTGAGATTTGCTAAAAAATATGCAAACTTTTAAAATAAAAAATTGAAAATAGTGATTTTCAGATTTCAAAAACAATGTTATAAAATCAAAAATATGTTTCAATTCTTAATTAAACTAGTCAAAAATTTTTAAAAAAAAATTAACACACGGTGAAACTTAGAGATTCCAGTTTAATATACTTTACTTAATCTACGAGGAAGTAAAAAAATAGGTTATTTACAGACCATATATTTGATTCAATGATAATAAATTTATTGATAAAATAGCCGATTGAACGCAATTTTATTTATCAAATCTGCATTTACTAAATTACGAGCGTTATTTTTTCACAAAACAAATATAATGCAATTCAGATATTATTATAACCAACAAAGTCAATTTCAATAATCATATTTCATGAAAACTAATTGTCTATAAGGAATTTACAATAAGAAGGAATATTTTATTATTTTTGAAACTTTTCTATTACAAAAAATGGACGACAATAAATAGTCTACAATTCAATATTTACACACGTTCTTCTATTTAGTTATTCTTAGTATGTTGGTTATCGATTAGTAAAGCTTACAATAAATCTATATACATATTTTTATTCTAATTTTTTTACTGAACCAGATAACAGAAATTTATCAGCACACCATTGGTTTAAAGTGATCGTATGCAGAGACGTAAATCATTATACATAAATAAAGTTTGGCATGAAGTATCGCCAGATATTACAAAAATATGTATATACACGCATTTATTATGATATTTACAGCCAACGTTTTGGATAATCAAAATATGATAGCATCAGAAAAAGTACCCGAGAAACGTTGGAGATTAAAAACAAACTGTAATATAACTTTAAAAAAATCAAAACAGAAATTAATAACAATATAATAAAAGATCTATGTCTAGCTACGTAATATCTGAAAATTTAGCAAAAAAAATTAAGCTGGAAATCTAAGCTGCTTAATATATATATATATATTTCATTTGTCAAAGCATCGGCCGGGAAGCAAACCCGGGACAACTGCTTGTAAGCAGCTGTGCTGACCACTCAGCCACCTACAATAAACAAATTACTCACTTCAAAAGTAATCATTCAATACACTTTTTATAAAGCTAATATATACATCAGTTATAAATAAAGTATAAAATCTAGAATCTATTTTCTCTTATATAATAACTTGACTAAATTAGAAAATATATATATATTTTTTTAAAAGTTATGGCAAATGAAAAATGATATTATAAAAGCAACAATAATATAACATTGTCTTGTTTTTAAAAAAAAAAAAAATTTTTTTTCCCTGTTTTTGGGGGGATTTCTTCAAAACACAACAAATGTTTAAAAGGCATTCCGAAAGCTATCGATTAAAAAATAAATACTTTGGCATAATATCATGCAAAATTTTTTAATGATAGATATAAAACTCCAAAATATGATAACATTATTCATTGATTAAAAACCATTTTAAAAAAAATGCAAAAACTTCATCTCTTAACTCACAACCATCCAGATTCAAAACTTTTGAGTTAGCTAAGCTGCCTGTAATTTAACGTTACTTTCAATTACCACACCAGAAACTTTGATCCGTATATAATATCTTTTTAAAACGTTATGATTAGCAAGCAAAAATAATTAAGAAACAAAATCTGAAAGGAAAAAAATGTTCAAGGACGGAAATTAGCTGTCAATTGCGCTGAAGCAAAATCCAAATTTGACAGATTTCATTTTTTTTTTTAAAATAAATATAAAAAAAGTTAATGATAATAAAAACAAAACTATAATTTTGGAGCCGCAGTAGGAGCTCGAGAATACATAGGATTTTCAAATGTAGAAAATCTACGGCCAAATAGCATCCTAACAGGATGTTTTTTGCGGTAATATAAATAAACAAATAGTAAAAGTATAGAAATTACTGTTGGAATTACTATTCCAATTATCATAACATGATTTGAAGAACCATTAATCTGATCATCGGACAGATCTGTGACCAATTCATCCTCTTGATTATTTCCTCGAGATTCGATTATTTCAGCCTACAAAAGGAAAAAAAAAACACATATATCAATATTAATTATAGAATGATAATATTTAAAATTAAGTTATGGTTTTCCTAAAATAAGGTAAATAAAAGTGAAAAAGTGAAGACAATCCAGTATAAATTTGTAGATTGCCACAAAATATTTAAAGAAATGAAACATTGTGGTGAGCATAACTACTTTTCATTAAAATTGCTCAATGCAGTAAAATGACTAAATATTTTGATGTGTAAATATTTTTGAAATGTATATTTGATATTTATTTATAATATTGTTGTATAATTACTACAGAAATATTGTAAATGCACAATTAATTATAATACTTTAAAAATAAATTATGCACATTCCAAAATGAAGTAAATAAAAATTAATAAGTAAAGACCATTTAGCATATACATATAATTATACATATACCTATTCTCCATACTACTTATTTCATTTAATTACCCCCCCCCCCCCAGTAATTTATTGTTATACGCAGGTTTAATGTTGAAAGGTTTGTTCTTTGTGCGAATTATATTACTTTACACAATTTATATTCTGTATTAATAACATATATTTAGTCAAATTTGTAAGTTTTGGCACAACTAACAATTTGGTGATTCACATTCAGATATATTCAGAAAATGGAAATAAAGAAGTCTTGACCTTTCTCATTTTAATTTTTTAGGCAAAATTTCCCCTTTGTATGTTGATTTTTTAAGTTATGTTATGCATACTTATCATTTTTATTTCAAGTGCGTTTTCAATAGTTGGCAAGAATAAAAGAAGACTTTGAGACCACGATTTTTGTCAATGGATGGAGAGGAAAAAACCCTCTTTTATTGTTTCCATCAGTAATCTAGGAATGTATCCATGAATGAGCAAATAGCTTAAAACGTTTCCTCTTTATGCTTTCAGTTTTAGACAAATTTACTTCATTTATATAAATTTTGTTTAATATAATTGCTACAGAATAGTTTTTGCAAGCACATTTTCTCTATATACAACATGCATTATCTTTTAGCACCTTTGGCTCAATATTTGGATTTAAATACATAAAATTCAAATTCATGTACATAATTTTCTACATTAAACCCACTATATTAATATCACTGGGTAAGATACTTGCTTATTAAATTAAACATTGTAATTTAATTTTTATTCAACGTTCTAATTAATACATGTACTTTACCATGCCTATAATATTATATAAATAGTAATTAATTAAAATATTCTCTTTATAATAAACTATATATTTTCTAACTAGACAAATGATACTAAAATCAGTATAATTTATAATAACAAACTTAATTATATATGTTAGTAAGGCTAATAACCTTAGAAATACTAAAATCAGTATAATTTATAATAACAAACTTAATTATATATGTTAGTAATAATAATATTTTTTAATAAAATCATATATTATACATGTTAGATCAAAATATAGATTAAAAAATTGAAATATTAATTAACTAAATAATTACCCACTCCCCAAAATATTATTTTGAGAAATATAAAAATGTTTTCTCCCAGCCTGTTTGATTATAATCTCACTTCAGTTACATACTGTTAATAAAAATATTATACAATTGAATTAGCACAAATCCTTATACACAATTCTGTGGACAATTATAATTTTATGTAGGCCAATTTTGTTTTTAGAACATATGATCATAATTTTCCTTATAACTTAAATAAATACAGCTTTTCGTTCATTCCAAGCAATAGTTATTTATCAAAATCAATATGGCAATAATCCATAGTTGTCAAGCGTTGGTGGCATTGTGGTTAGCATAGCTGACTTCTTCCAAGCAGCTGGCCTGGGTTCGCTACCTGGTCAACGCTTTGACATATGAAATAATAATAATAATAATCCATAGTTTTCCATATAAAATATTTATTAATCAAGGACCATCATCATCATTATTATTATTAAAATCGTTTGAATTTAGAACCTGCACAAACATAATTATTCTTTCTTATTCTAATTTGGCAATGAATAAGTTTCTAAATTAGTAAGACCTGTTTATTCGATCATGGTAATGCAATAATTTGCTGACACCCCCACCTCCCAATCCTCAATTATTATTTTTTCTCCATTACTGCTGCTTCCTGAAAAATCTGGCCTTAATTAAAACTAATTTTCAAAATAATGTTCAAAGCAAATAAAAATATAATGAATATAATAAAACACGTTTATTTCCTAGAATTATGAAATGGAAATTAAAATAATGTATAATCAAAACTGATTTAATCACTTTTCTAAACTAGTTATTAAAAAAAGATTTTTTTCCGCATATGTCAAAGCATCAGCCAAGAAGCGAACCCGAAACAACCGTCTGCAAGGCGGCTGCGCTGACCTCTCGGCTACCAACGCCTGACAAAAAAAAAAAATTCTTGTTTGGATATTTTTACCTTTTTTCAAAGAAAAACTACACATAACTTATTTCTAAAGATTGATTTTGTACTACTACTTAAATTTGCTTACCCTTTTATTTTATTCACAAACACTAAATCCTATGTGCTTGAAAGTTTGGAATAATGGCAATTTACTTGTATTTATAAATTGAACTACAATTCGATCCCCTTTCTTATCATCATCATCATCATTATCAACCATTATCAATCCACTGCAGGATGAAGGTCTCTCCAAGTTTAATCCATCTTCTCCGATCTTTAGCTTCTCTTCTCCACATCACCCCTGCACACTTTCTTATTTCATCCATCCATCTCACATGTGGTCTCTTTCTGGGTCTTTTACAATCTCTTGGAATCCAGTTTAAAATTTCAATTGTCCATCTATTATCATCTCTTCTAACAATATGTCCAGCCCAACTCCACTTCAATCTTTTAATTTTTTCAATGAGGTCAGTAACACCTGTTTGTTCTCTTACCCATACATTGCGTTTACGATCTCTTCTTGTTACTCCCAACATACATCTCTCCATACTTCTTTGAGTGGTCTGAAGTCTCTGAATTGCTCTTCTATTAAGTGTCCAAGTCTCAGATCCATAAGTAAGAACTGGTAAAACACATTTGTTAAAAACCTTCCTTTTCAAACACATAGGCATATTTCCTTTTAGTATCAAGTTATTTCTACCAAAAGCACTCCAACCAAGTTTAATTCTATGATTAATTTCCTCCATTATGTTTCCATCTGTATTAATAATCTGACCAAGGTATTTGTAACTGTTAACTTCTTCTAATTCATCATAATCAATCTTTATTTTCATATTTTGAGCAAATCGATTAAACATTACTTTAGTCTTTTTAACATTTATCTTTAGTCCTACTTTCCTACTTTCATCTGATAATTCCTGCAACATTTCCTGCAGATCTGAAGCATTATTTGCAAAAACAACTACATCATCTGCGAAATCTAAATGACTTAAATAATCACCATTTACTTTCACTCCTTTAGTTTCCCATTTTAATCCACAAAATACTTCATGCAGCACTGCTGTAAAAAGTTTTGGAGATATGGAGTCACCTTGTCTTACACCTTTCTCAATGTTGACTTTCCCAGTGTCATTATGTAATCTAATTGTTGCTGTTGCATTTTTATAAATATTCTTTAAAATATGACAATATCCTGGATCTATACCTTGATGATCTAATGCTTTAATCACTGAAGAAATGTTTATAGAATCAAATGCCTTTTCATAATCTACAAATCCTAAGCATAATGGCAACTCATATTCATTTGTCCTTTCTATAACTTCTCTCAATACCTGGATATGATCTACTGTACTAAAACCACTTTTAAATCCGGCTTGTTCTCTTGGTTGGTGGAAATCCAATGTTCTCTGTAGACGAGTAGTAATTATCTTGGTAAAAATTTTATATAAAACTGATAAAAGGCTGATAGGTCTGTAATTTCTAATATCTTCTTTATCACCTTTTATAAATATTAATATTATTACTGCATTCTTCCAATCATCCGGTACATCTTTATCATTTAGACATTTGGTATATAACTTTGCTAAAATTTTTTCTATTTCTTCACCTGCTTCTTTTAATATATCAATTATAATTCCATCATTACCTGGAGCCTTTCCTTTCTTCATACATTTAATTGCATGTCTCACTTCTTCATTTAAAATTCTGGGCAATTTGGAAGATGTAATAGATATAGGAGGTACTTGTTCTTTATTACTATATAATTCTTGATAAAAATCTTCTACCAATTTCATGATGTCATCTCTCCTTTTAGTAATAATTCCATCTTTTTTTCTTATTGCAGATATAAATTTCCTACCAATACCAAAATGTTGTTTTACATTCTTAAGACTTTTATTTTCTTCTACAGCTTTCCTTGCTAGTTCACAGTTATACTTTCTTATATCATTTTCAACTCTTTTCCGCACCATTTTACAAAATTCGAGATATTCAATTCTTTTTAATGCATCATTTTTGTATATCTTCATATTCCTTCTTTTCTTCATAAATCCTCTAGTCTCAGTAGAAATTTTATTGGTCAATTGCTGTTTCTTTCTACCAGCTATCTTTGTTGCAGTTTTCAAAAGTGTATCAGTTATTTTCATATTAATTTCATTCAAATCTGAATCATGTTCAAAATCTACTAATACTTGAAACCGATTTGTAAGTTCTAATTTAAATTCATTAGAATGTTTCTGAAGATTAGGAATATCAACTGTAAATATTGTTTTTCTTAATAATTTTTGTCTCTCTAGTTTTACATTAACATGTATCTTACACCTTACTAATCGATGATCACTTCCTGTGTTAAATTTATTAAGAACATTACAATCTTGAAATATGTATTTCCTGTTAGTCAAAATATAATCCAATTCTGCTGTACCTTCATTTGGATGCTTCCATGTCCATTTCCTTTTAACATTTTTCTCAAAAAAAGAATTCATAATATAAAGTTTTTCTTTTTCTGCAAGCTCCACAAGTCTATGTCCTCTCTCATTTCTATTACCATAACCAAAATTACCCACAGCACTTTCATCTTTCATTTTTTTTACCAATTCTAGCATTAAAGTCTCCCATAACAATTTTAAAATGGTGTTTACTCTGATCAAAAGCCTTTTGTACATCCATATAAAAATCTTCTACTACTTCATCACTATGAGAACTTGTTGGGGCATAAACCTGAATTATCTGCATTTGGTATCTGCTATTAAGTTGTATAACTAATCTTGCCACTCTGTCCGATACACCATCAATCTCCACAATATTGTTCTTCCACTTTTTATTTATAATGAATCCTACTCCACTTGTATTTCCAATATTTGTGCCTTTATAATAGAGTATATGTCCACTTTTTAAATCAATTGTCTCTTCACCTTTTCTTCTAACTTCACAAAGTCCAATAATGTCCCATTTAATATAAGAGAGTTCTTCTAATTCTTGCAATCTTCCTTCACTTGAAAGTGATCTGCAGTTGTAAGTACCTAAATAAAAAGTCGTCATCAAATGGCAGCCTGGGTCCGCAACCAGGGGATTCTTAGAACCCTCCACCTTCGGCCACCAACCGCTGCCTTGGTTGGTGACTTTACAGCCTCCTGGGAATAAGGGCCATGCTTTATTTTTGTCTGTCATAATTGTATATATGTATTGGGAAAATATTTATCCTTTACACAAACATTCATTCTGCCTTATCAGGCACTGAGAAGAAAGACCATGGTGTTTCTTGATCTTAAACTCAGAGGTAAAAAGCCAATAAACTCACCACGCTGGCTAATGCGTGTTGGTGAGCAGCCCATCCATGTTCGTATACTATATGAATAATCACATAGTAATAACAGCTGCAACGACAAGAACGTATGGAGTGGACATTAGGAATTTGCCCTGCTCGGTTCCTTTAAGGCCTCCAAGAGGAATCAAAGGGTCTCCTTTCAGTTAATAGCAAAACTCCTTTCTGCAGCTGCCCCTTTCTTATACACTTATTTAAAGCAACTTTTTATCCTTGTTTTATTTACTAGATCTACACACACACATATAAATAGAATAGAAATATATATATTCATACACGTATAAATTGAACGTTGCCAGAATAAACATCAAATAAGAACCTATGTTGATTTCAAGAAATTGTCAAATGTTAATGAATCTGCAATCATCAAATATTAAAATAACAGAATTGTGGGAGAACTAAACCAAATTGAACTATGGGTATTGTGAAAGATCGTCTCGTTTTGATTATTCAATGTTATATAGTTGATAAAGACTACATGATGAATGGTCGAAAGTACTGCTAATAAAATAACTATAATTTATATGAATTTTATCGTATTTTAATATAGATATTGATTTGAATATTACATATATTCATACATATATACAATTGTTAATTTATTGATAAAAAACTTTTTGTAAGTATTTATGATTTATTGCTTCCAATTCTTTATCTGTATGTAGCCTATACCTTATACTACAAATTTTGTAAATAAGATTAAAGATTTGTAATATATTTATATTCTATATTTTTAATATTTAAGCACATGTATGGTATATATATATTTTAAGATAGATGTAATTAGAGGGTATTTGAACCAATACTTTCAAGTTCCCTTTAGTCATCCACTCTATTTTATAATACAACTGTTACACACGACCTCATACATGTGAAAAAGATAAATGATCTCCAATATATGTATTTCATGCTAAACCAGCAATCATCTGTTGTTAAGGATCAGCATCTCCCACACATATATATAATCAGTGCTTTGGTTCATACTAAAACAGCAAATCTTCAAACATTAATGGACAGACTTCAATCTTCTCCACTTTCCAGCCAGCCACATCATTAAAAATCCGATGATGGCATGTTCAAAGCTCTTATTTCCCAAATTTTGTCATACCCATGTTGACCATAAGTCAATCTGACCCCTCATATGTAGGACTTTAATCAATTAGTATTACTCTTTCTATCATTCCCTCTACATTATCTATTATTTTCCTGCTTGCCCTCACTTAAATTAGTGCAGGTTCAGTTGTTGTTAGGCTATCATACCATTGGTTATATTTCTGCACTAAATGCAAACAATCCGTTAATTACCTATTTAACAATTCTGACTTCAAAATATTCCTTTTTGTTTATAACTTTTAATTCTTTGTCTCTCTATCTTTATTCCCCTGAAATTAGAAGATCATTCTTGTTTATGAGCGATGTAAGGATGAAGGTAATAAAAGTAAATATATAAAATGAAGACATACACAATATGTTTTTCTGAAGGTTTGTGATGATGGTGTTCTAGCTGTATTTTTATATTGGCCTATTTCCATCATCTAATATGTGTGTTGAATGTCTTTTAGAAAAGTTTAATTTTAGTTAAATATTCCAAATGCATTCAACTGTTAGTAATATCACAGCAAACAGGTTAGTATATACACAATGTTTCGAGAGGTATTTTATTTTTCTCCCCTCTTCTTCAGTTGTTGCTGGCCTGACCAGTGACAGTACTAGCATGGGATTCGAACCTGGGTCCTTAGATTCTTGATTATTGAAATTTAAGGTAACGCTCTAACCAACTGAGCCATCCTGCCAAAGGCAACAGTATGTAGTAATTTCATATACTTATCTATGAGGTTCCTCCTGATTTCTCCACTTTTTCCTCAGAGCAAACTTGATTAGTGATTTCCATACATTATATATAATCACACTAGGTTGGCTTATGGGATTTTTTGCCATTGCCATGTGAGCAGCTTCTTTAAATTTTCTTCTTTGTACCTTTTCTTCTTTTTCCAATATTTTTGCATTTTCCCAATTGAACGTATGTTCATTGGTCCATACATGGTCTGCTACCTTAGACACATTTGTTTTCTCTCTTCTAATCATCAGTTTATGTTCTTGCAAGCGCTTTTAAATGGGACGGCTGGTCTCACCAATATATGTTCTTCCACATTCACATGGTATTTCATAGATGCAGTTTTTTCTTTGCAGCATTTCAAGTTTAGGCTTTGTAGATGTTAGAATTCCTTGTAGTGTGGTATGGCTCTGGAAAGCTGTTCTGATGTTATACTGATTGCAGATTTTCCTTAATTTGTTTGCTATTTTTGGAATGTGTGGATACACTACAGTACCAATAACTGTCTTTTCTCTTGCTGTTTCTTTTTGTTGTCTATTTAATGTTTTCTTACTAACAGCTGATGGATAGCCATTTTTCTTTAGAGTTTGTTCTATATAGATCTTTTCTTTTTCCAAATTGCCAGTTTGTGAACAAACTTCTTTTGCTCTGTTCCACAGTGATAGTATAACTCCATGTTTTGTGTTTCTGGTGTGATTAGATGTATAGGCTAGGTATTTTCCTGTATGTGTAGGTTTTCGGTAAACTGTAGTTTCGATTTTGCCATGAAGGAGTCTTGTCACAAGAATATCTAAGAATGCCAATTTTTGTTCTTGTTCTGGTTTTATTGTGAATTTAATTGAAGGGGATATGTTGTAGATGTGTGTCCAGAAAGTTTGTAGCAATGCTTCACCATGTGGCCATACAACAAATGTATCATCCACATAGCGAAGCCAAACTTTAGGTGGATAAGGAGTAGTTTTTATGGCTGTGGTTTCAAGAAGCATTGTCTATTGTAAGGAAAAGATTAAATGATTATAATAGTTTACAAACCAGAACAGCTCTTCCTATTGATAGCATAATGGAACTATTAACATTCTGCATAAAAACAACTTACTTTCGATATAACACAGAATTCTTCCAACAAAATCAAGGAATGGCTATGGGCTCACCATTGTCTCCCCTGATTAGCAATATTTACATAGAAGAACTTGAAACCACAGCCATAAAAACTACTCCTTATCCACCTAAAGTTTGGCTTTGCTATGTGGATGATACATTTGTTGTAGGGCCACATGGTGAAGCATTGCTACAAATTTTCTGGACACACATCAACAACATATCCCCTTCAATTAAATTCACAATAAAACCAGAACAAGAACAAAAATTGGCATTCTTAGATGTTCTTGTGACAAGACTCCCTCATGGCAAAATCAAAACTACAGTTTACCGAAAACCTACACATACAGGAAAATACCTAGCCTATACATCTAATCACACCAGAAACACAAAACATGGAGTTATACTATCACTGTGGAACAGAGCAAAAGAAGTTTGTTCAGAAACTGGTGATTTGGAAAAAGAAAAGATCTATATAGAACAAACTCTAAAGAAAAATGGCTATCCATCAGCTGTTATTAAGAAAACATTAAATAGACAACAAAAAGAACCATCAAGAGAAAAGACAGTTATTGGTACTGTAGTGTATCCATACATTCCAAAAACCGCAAACAAATTAAGGAAAATCTGCAATCAGTATAACATCAGAACAGCTTTCCAGAGCCATACCACACTACGAGGAATTCTAACATCTACAAAGCCTAAACTTGAAATGCTGCAAAGAAAAAACTGCATCTATGAAATACCATGTGAATGTGGAAGAACATATATTGGTGAGACCAGCTGTCCCATTCAAAAGCACTTGAAGAACATAAACTGATGATTAGAAGAGAGAAAACAGATGTGTCTAAGGTAGCAGACCATGTATGGCCAATGAACATACGTTCGATTGGGAAAATACAAAAATATTGGAAAAAGAAGAAAAGGTAAAAAGAAGAAAATTTAAAGAAGCTGCTCACATGACGATGGCAAAAAATCCCATAAGCCAACCTAGTTTGACTATACATAATGTATGGAAATCACTAATCAACTTTGCTCTGAGGAAAAAGTGAAGAAATCAGGAGGAACCTCATAGATAAGTATATGAAATTACTACAGACTGTTGCCTTTGGCAGGATGGCTCAGTTGGTTAGAGCGTTATCTTAAACTTCCATAATCAAGAATCTAAGGACCCAGGTTCGAATCCCATGCTAGTACTGTCATTGGTCAGGCCAGCAACACCTGAAGAAAAGGGGTGAAAAATACCTCTCGAAACATTGTGCATATACTAACCTGTTTGCTGTGATATTACTAACAGTTGAATGCATTTGGAATATTTAACTAAAATTAAACTTTTCTAAAGACATTCAACACACATATTAGATGATGGAAATAGTCCAATATAAAAATACAGATACACAATATAAATTAATATGTATATAATTTAATATTTGCTTAGGTTTCCAGAAACACATTGCTAAAAAGTCATTTGAGTCTTATAATCAGGAAAAAAGGAGGGATAAAAAAAATCGCTAATTCTGTAATGCAAATATAATTATATCTGCCACTTCCCTTATTTTCCTGTAATATCTTATATAAATGCAATATATATAATAAAAAAAATTGTTGCTAAAAAGTTTTCAAAGTAAGATGGATAAATTGAATTTATATTAATTCAGTAAAGCTTGCTAATTAAGAATACAGAATTTGATCAGTGAAACCAATATTTGAACTATACACAGAGGCTAAACTCACCATACAGTATTGCCCACTCAGTGCAAGCCAGAGTAATCAATGGATGCAAGGTTTTTGCATAAAATCCCTATCTAGTGCCTACTCATCTTATATCACCAGATTAGTTTCTAGCTTTCATCAGTAAGGAGCCTTGATTCTGAGAGGACTGCACCTAGACCTTAGGATCATAAAGAATGGTGATCATGTGATATTTGAACTATACAAAAACCAAAATTATTGTATGCTATTAGGCACAAGAATATTAATCCAGATTTCAATAAAATGCAAAAACCAACAAAATAAATTTCTACACTTGTTATAATATTCATCAAATAATTAATAAACATAAACAAGATATTAGTTAATTTGTGAAGGTATTCCGTAAACAAGATATTAGTTAATTTGTGACATTTATTCCGTAATACGCTAACACAATTCAAACAGCCACATACTGAATATTTTGTATCATTAATGTAAACATTACAAAATCAAAAGCCTAAACATTTTTAGGACTTAATTAAATATTAATATTGGCTCCTTTAAAAAACATACTGGTTCCAAATACCTGCATTTAAAAAGATTTCGATTTTTTAAAAAGAAAATTAAATCAATTTTTTTTTTTTTAAAGAAAATTACAAAAATTCTTATGTAATATATATTAAGACTATAACCATAAGACTATGCGCCTAGATGCGACAGTAGGGATCTCTATTAGGTGCATAGTCTTAAGGTTATAGCCTTAATATATGTTACTTACGTAATGAGTATGTGCTTAAATTATTAATTACAACTTTAAACTGTCTTAATTAAAAGATTTCTAATTATAAGAGCTTCATATTAACTCACTGTAAATCGAAAGATTTAATGTATGTTAGCTTGCATAAAACATGTGGACTTAATCAGTGAAGTATTTAATAGCTTCACGCTCTCAAATCAAAATGCTTTAGCTTCCCCTATATAATTAAAAAGTAGGTTGAAGGTAAGAATGACTGCTCTTGTCTTTTAAAGTAAATCTTGTGTTAAGATTTGTAGAAGTCCCTACTGTCGCATCTAGGTGTGTAGTCTTAAGGTTATAGCCTTAATATATTGTAACGTTTATTTATATACGTTACAAATATATTGGCATTGGGTAAAAAAAACTAAAAGATAAAAGTGGATTTAAAATTTTGTTGAGTAATTTTTTTTTTAAAAAAAAAAAACGTACAATGAGGGTTGAATTATTCTTCTTATTTTTTTTTATGTGATTAGTAATAAAAGTAATTGGAGAGAACAAAAGAATTCCAAAAGCAAGTAAAAAAGATAAGCTGAAAGTAGAAATACTCAAATTAATTAAACATGGCCGAAAACTTGAAGAAAATAAAGACTTTATTACATAAAATTTATAAAGACTGGATAAGATTAAAAAGGTATGGTACTAGCATGCGCAGAAGTCCTGAAAACTGGATATAAAAAGGAGGGATCCGGTTGAAGGAACATCTTGTTCATTTTGTTTCACTAGTTGGTCTTGGATAACATTAATATATCCAAGATCGCTCTTCGCTGAAGGAATTTGGCATGTCGCAGTGAACCGGAGCTTCTGAAGACATCGGACCTAATGATGTACACCAGGAAAAGCCTTCGTGACCGACTGGGGAAATGGACCACAAGATCAAGCAATAACCAAAAGGCCGAGCTCATTATAACCAAAAACTATGCATAGTTATCTACTACTGAATTCATGAAACTTACCGGTAAGAATAATTATCCTGATTGTGACAAAGTTAACTATTTAAAACTACTCGTAAAATATACGTATAAAAGAATCCCGATAGTGACTTTAATTTTTCTATATGAGAGACTCTTATTTAACCAAGAACTTTTTGTTTATTTTAACTGATATTTATATTTTCTGGATATTTCCCACCTGAATTAAATGTGTTCTCTCCAAGGTATTAATTAGCTACTTAACATGAAGTATTTTAGTTTGTCAAAATTAAAAATATTTCTAATATCAATTCTCATTTGTGCGTTATTAATAATAGTTATTATTTTTTATTATTAAATTTATTTTTAGTGTAATAAGATTTAAACGTAAGTTACCTTTGCCAATATGTTTCAATACGCCCAGGACTAATAATCGTAAAAATCATTAATTCTCATTACGGTAGAATTACCGCCCCTTAAAAAAAAAAATATAATAAAAATCTTTTTATTTTTTTTTGTTTTTACAACTTGCGAGAGGTGCTGGCGACATATTTCAGCGGATTCTTAGGAATTCTGGCGCCCATAGTAAATAAAATTAAAAGTTGATTTTGTCAATAGCACAATTCCTAACAATTAATAGGCTTAAGTTGATCAGGAAAAATAGCTGTGTTTTTAGAATAGAAATACAACTTTCTTCTTTTTTGACATAGCTTGATCAACTCACTCGCAGTTTATATTAGCGTGTAAAGGCCAAGTAATATGAAAAACGTTATAATGGCGACCCAACTCGGGCTTCGATTTAACAACTACAACCTGAGATGAGTTGTAATGATAAAGAACATTACAATGATGACTCAAAGAAACTCACAGCCGGAAAATAAATTATGATTTTTTTGAAAAAAGAAAAAAATTATAAAAAAAAAAACTAATTAATTAAACCCAGATTATTAAAATATGAAAGAAGATATTTTTTTAATATGACTTCCAGAAAGAAAAAATATATATGTATATTTTTTTATATATGTCTAAAAACACGATCGTGGCTGATATAGACGTAAGTCACAAGTATTTGACTGGGTAGGCGGTTACTGAAGAGGGGAATAACATAGCCCCGAGTCCTTATCCGCAGTATATGAACATAAGAAAATGCTCGTCAGACTATTTCTAGCAGAGATCCCAATAAAGGGGAAGGCGGATCAAGTTGGACCAAGTTGCCACGAGCCTGTAAGACTCAGAACGATGAGCAACGCTCATTTGTGCTTATAACTTGGGCTTCTTATCGTTAATATTATACTAAAGCGGATAGGACACAGATGAATGTTGAAATATTTTCCATTCCCGCCGTGTTAGACCTAAAAGTGGGCATTAAAGCTGAACGTCGCTTGTGAATGAGTCTACACAATATATCAGCACGCTACTACAGAAAAAAAAAATACGAATATGAATTTAAAAACTTAAGAATAAAATTAGTGTAAACCCCTATTTTATTCTCATCTCCTGGCACTGGTGGTATTGTAACGTTTATTTATATACGTTACAAATATATTGGCATTGGGTAAAAAAAACTAAAAGATAAAAGTGGATTTAAAATTTTGTTGAGTAATTTTTTTTTTTTTAAAAAAAAAAGTACAATGAGGGTTGAATTATTCTTCTTATTTTTTTTTATGTGATTAGTAATAAAAGTAATTGGAGAGAACAAAAGAATTCCAAAAGCAAGTAAAAAAGATAAGCTGAAAGTAGAAATACTTAAATTAATTAAAGATGGCCGAAAACTTGAAGAAAATAAAGACTTTATTACGTAAAATTTATAAAGACTGGATAAGATTAAAAAGGCATGGTACTAGCATGCGCAGAAGTCCTGAAAACTGGATATAAAAAGGAGGGATCCGGTTGAAGGAACGTCTTGTTCGTTTTGTTTCTCTAGTTGGTCTTGGATAACATTAATATATCCAAGATCGCTTCGCTGAAGGAATTCGGCATGTCGCAGTGAACCGGAGCTTCTGAAGACATCGGACCTAATGATGTACACCAGGAAAAGCCTTCGTGACCGACTGGGGAAATGGACCACAAGATCAAGCAATAACCAAAAGGCCGAGCTCATTATAACCAAAAAACTATGCATAGTTATCTACTACTGAATTCATGAAACTTACCGGTAAGAATAATTATCCTGATTGTGACAAAGTTAATTATTTAAAACTACTCGTAAAAATATACGTATAAAAGAATCCCGATAGTGACTTTAATTTTTCTATATGAGAGACTCTTATTTAACCAAGAACTTTTTGTTTATTTTAACTGATATTTATATTTTCTGGGTATTTCCCACCTGAATTAAATGTGTTCTCTCCAAGGTATTAATTAGCTACTTAACATGAAGTATTTTAGTTTGTCAAAATTAAAAATATTTCTAATATCAATTCTCATTTGTGCGTTATTAATAATAGTTATTATTTTTTATTATTAAATTTATTTTTAGTGTAATAAGATTTAAACTAAGTTACCTTTGCCAATATGTTTCAATACGCCCAGGACTAATAATCGTAAAAATCATTAATTCTCATTACGGTAGAATTACCGCCCCTTAAAAAAAAAAAATATAATAAAAATCTTTTTATTTTTTTTTGTTTTTACAACTTGCGAGAGGTGCTGGCGACATATTTCAGCGGATTCTTAGGAATTCTGGCGCCCATAGTAAATAAAATTAAAAGTTGATTTTGTCAATAGCACAATTCGTAACAATTAATAGGCTTAAGTTGATCAGGAAAAATAGCTGTGTTTTTAGAATAGAAATACAACTTTCTTCTTTTTTGACATAGCTTGATCAACTCACGCGCAGTTTATATTAGCATGTAAAGGCCAAGTAATACGAAAAACGTTATAATATATTACTTACATAACGGGTATGCGCTTAATAAATTATTAATTACAACTTTAAAAATTATTAATAAATTTTCATCAATGAGACAGTTAGTTGAATAAAAAGTTTGCACATTAACCTTCAAATAGTACAAAAAAAAACATTAATTAATACTAACCAAATATGAAAAACTTCAAGTTACTATTAGGCAACAACTTTCAAAAATAACTTTATATGTATAATTCTCACAAAATAAAACAAAATAAATACTAATGTACTGGGTGTTTTGTTTTTTTTGCAATTAATAAAAGATGAAATTAATTCTAAGAGAAGAGAGTCACTGAATTTTTCATTAATAACTGATTTAATCGTAACAATAATTTTGACTATAGAGGCAGTCCTCAACTTCCGTATGTTCTACTTTCGTATAATTCGTTATTTCATATGAAGAGCAATGGAAAGACAGTGTGTTATGGAACTTTTTTATCAAAAAAAGAAAAAGAATACAATTCAACTATCTCTTGATAAATTTATGAAGAAAACACCAGACACTAATCAATAGCGACACTTTCCAAGGAAATTAAATCACCTATTATCACATAACAAGGATACCTCAGTATTGCCAAAAAAAGTTCACATTCATTTTCAAATAGCAGCTCATCAATATTGATGGGTCACATTATCTTTTCACCCAACCTCTAGATAAACTCCATATTCGCAACCAAATCAATATTTTTAACAGAATCATTGCTTAAATGATAGTTTTTTAAACATATGTATTGATATTTATCTTTCTTTTTAAAGTGCTTTTTCTTCATACTCAGACAATAATTCAGATGATCGTGTATTTGATCTGCTAGGAATTTGTTGATTTCTTTGACTTTAATTGGACTATATTGATTGATTTCTTGATTAAATTATTTACTTTCTATCTGATTAAATACCATCTGACAACAAAAATTAAAACAGCAATAAAGTCTCCATATAATAGTGGTACTTAGTACGAGCCTAATCAATGAATGCAGGATCTGTGTATAAAATCTTATCTACTGCATATTCATCCAATATCTCCAGACCGGTTTCTAGCTTGTGGCTTTCATCAGTGAGGAGCCTTGGATCTAAGAGCACTGTACCTAGATTTTAGGACGTAATGCAACTCTCTAGAATCCATCTTTTATCTTTCTAGTTAACTACAAAGCTGTGAGTTCTAAATGAAAATGCAATAACATTTACAATCCACGCTCTTTCACTTATATACTTACACATACAAGTAAATGAGTTTGGATTGAAAACATTATTGTATTTTCTTTTAGGACTGTTTCCGGTCTGTATGACTATACAAGTGGATGAGCTTGGATTGAAAATGTTATTGTTTTCATTTAAGACTCATAGCTTTGGAGTTAATTAAAAAGGTAAAAGGTGGCTGCTAGACGGTTGCACTAGATAGTAAGATCTAAATACAGTGCTCCCACATCCAAATCTCCTCACTGATAAAGCCACAAGCTAGAAACCAGTCTGGGAATATTGGATGTAGGCACTTGATAGAAGACCTTCTTATATCCATTGATTACTACGGCTTGCACTAGGTACAGAGTTTGTCACTGTTTTAACAGCTTGGGTGCGCATAGAAAATGGTGATTATAAGAAAAATTTAATTTTAAAGTCTCTTCAGGACCAAAACTTTTATCATATGATATTATAAGATTGCCAACTAGAAACAGTGGTCTTGGATTAGTTGAAGTTAAATCATTTTGGCAATTTATAAAAGTTAAGTCATTTGGAAGAACATATAGTGATCCTTTATTTGGCATTAACTTACCTAACTATCAGCCATCTAATATGATAAAATTGTCAAAAACGTCATACTTGGTGAGTTGGGATTAGTTTTCTTAGGTATAAGAGATCAGATGAACAGACATAATAACATGTTATACAAAGATCTATCAATTTTGATATATTTCACATTCACTCATGGTGTCAATCTATAAAAGTGTTAGAAAATATGTTATTTGATGAATCAATGATTTATATAAGCAACAAATTTCTATACTGTGTTTCCTACTACAATATTTCTCAACAAGACTTATAAATGGTCCTTTGATAGAGCTTATAAATTATGTAGATTAGATGAAGAAACTTTTCTACACATTATTATCCCTTTTCAGTAACTTAAGAATAAATTTAATCCTCTTCATTAACTCATCAAGCAACATTTTGGCATCAAAATTTTTAAAGAGTAACAAAAAGACAATAATTAGCAGCACTGTCACCCCTGAGATTTATATGGCTAGTAAGATATAAGGCAATTTTCCAAAACAAACATTATTATTGTATATTTATATTGGGCTATTTCCATAATCTAATATGCATATTGAATGTCTTTAGAAAAATTTAACTTTATTTAAATATTCCAAATACATTCAACTGTTAGTAATAGGGCATCAAACAGGTTAATATATGCACAACGTTTCAAACGGTATTTATTATTCTCCCCTCTTCTCAGGTGTTTCTGGCCTGACCAGTGACAGTACTAGCATGGGATTTGAACTTAGGTCCTTAGATTCTTTGTTATTGAATTTTAAGGTTCGAATCCCATACTAGTACTGTCACTGGTCAGGCCAGCAACAGCTGAAGAAGAGGGAAAAATAATACCTCTCGAAATATTATTCTTCCCTCTTCTTCAGGTGTTTCTGGCCTGATCAGTGACAGTACTAGCATGGGATTCGAACCTGGGTTCTTAGATTCTTCATTATTGAATTTTAAGGTTCGAATCCCATACTAGTACTGCCACTGGTCAGGCCAGCAACACCTGAAGAAGAGGGAAGAATAATACCTTTTGAAACATTGTGCATATACTAACCTGTTTGATATCCTATTACTAACAGCCGAATGCATTTGGAATATTTAAATAAAAGTTAACTTTTTCTAAAGACATTCAATACGCATATTAGATGATGGAAATGGTCCAATGTAAAAATACAACTAGAACACCATCATCACAAACCTTCAGGAAATTATTATTCTGTTCAACAATTCCATGAATGGTGGTAGAAGTATTTATTATAGAGACCCAAGTTACCTACCAAAAAAAATAAGATTTATAATGTTGGCATAGGGATTATTTAATTGGTGAGATTCACTATGACTTAAACGAAAAGATTCACAATCATATCATCATATGAGAATCATAAAACAATAATAACAACCAGCAAAGCACATCAGTGCCTCTTCTAAATGTAACTTTTTTTAAGTTTAAATATGAAACAAATTTTTACTTGACATTATATGTGGTAAAATAAAATATTTTAAAAAACAAACTTTTCAAATATATTTCTCTGAACTACAACAGGATATTTATATTCAAAGAACTGCTATCTGGCCAAATAAACTTAATAGTTTAAAAATGCCTGCTGGTTAATTATAGTTTTATGTTCCAATAATTATTTAAATGATAATAATAACAAAGTATTTTCGGAAAAGTTAACAAGCTTCTTAAACTAATATTTCAATTTCAAAAAAATATACAATTTGCAATAACCTGAAAACTAATTTAAAAAAAAAAAAAGATTGTGAAAATATATCGTTAATTAATTTAAAAAAAATATAAGCTCTCAAACTACGACAATTTTATCTTTTGATACTGGTGCCAAGTTTTTTTATTTATTTTAAACATCCACTTATACTTGAGAGAAATATATGCAAAACAGTTAACTTGATAAAAAAATATATAAATTAAATAAATCAGAATTGGTGTTAAACCACTAAACATCACATGATCTCCATCTCTTATGCTAGCACATATCTGTTATTAAACAGGCAAAACTCTCCATACAGTAGTGCCACCCTGCGCCAACCAGACTAATCAATGGATGCCAGAAGGTTTGTGCATAAAATCCCCATCTAGTGCCTACTCATCCAATATCCTCAGACTAGTTTTATTAGATTGTAAGATCTATGTGCAGTGCTCTCAGACCAAGGCTCCTCACTGACGAAGGCCACAAGCCAGAAACTAGTCTGAGGATATTAGATGAGTAGGCACTAGATGGGGATTTTATGCACAAACCTTCTGGCATCCATTGATTACTCTGGTTGGCACAGGGTGGCACTACTGTATGGACAGTTTTGCCTGTTTAAATCAGAATTGCAATATGTAAGTACATTTTACTGACTCTAAAGAGTCACACTCACCATCAGTTTCACATGTTATTACTTTTTATATAATTCAGATAGAAATTACTAAAACTTTTAGTTTATTTCTATGTGAGATTTCTGAATAAATGCTCTAAGAAGGAATCATGCTAATCAAATGGAAAAAAAAATGAAGAAACAAATGGAAGAAATTGAGAAGATACAAACCAAAACAACGTTTCGTAAAGGACAAATGATAAAGACAAAAGAGATCACAAAGAATGGATAACGTAAGCAGATATGGCAATGGGAAGTCATACACTAAAAAACATTTCTGTTAAATGCAGGAAATGATGGGCAAGAATGAAAGAAGACTGATATTTTATTTCAAAATCATAAGACAACTTGATGGATACAAATAGTACTGAAATCTACTATTATAAATGCATATCTTCCTTGGATTAGTTCTGTGAATATGATGAAGAGTAATAAACTTTTTTAAAAAAGATTTTATAAGAACTTGAATATTACTTTAGAGGAAGAAGCAGAACACATTTGCTATCAGAGATTATTTTACTCTTCACAGGTATAATATTGAATCCGGTTGAGAAAATATTACAGCAGAGAGCTATTACTTTGCAAGGTGCTAAAAGCCTTCCAAAAAAAAGTCTGTTGCAGAAAATATTAAAAGACAGCATAGCAAACTGTAAAATAAATAGACTAAAAAGCCAGCATAAAATATATATGATTATATTTGTGTTGCATAGATAAATTTGTTTAGTCACAGTAAAGCTTATCTTTAACTTTTTATTGTTTGTCTTTTCCCAATCTAGAATACTTATACTATTTTATATAATATATAGGAGGTTTGAACTTAGACTTTCACACGACCCTCAACTATCCACACTATCTCATACTGCTGACATACTTGATCACACACATGTCGAAAAGATAAATAATCACCAATATAAATATTTTGTGCTAAATCAGCACTCGTCAGTTGGTCCAGTTGGTCTATATTATCATCTCCACACATATACACAATCAAAACTCATCTTATATTAAGATTAGCAATCTTCATACTTTAATGGACAGGCTTCAAACCACTGCACACCACAACTCTTCAGCCATCCATTTCATTGAATATCTGAAGATGGAATGCTCAAAGCCCATCTTAGTGCCAACTTTCTCATCCTACCAATGTTGACCACAAGTCAATCTGACCCCTCATGTACAGGACATAATCCATTTCCATACATATATGAGGGATGGGCAGACCTTGCAGCACTTTATTTTAAAAACTTTCTCATCCTACCAATGTTGACCACAAGTCAATCTGACCCCTCATGTACAGGACATAATCCATTTACGTACATATATGAGGGATGGGCAGACCTTGCAGCACTTTATTTTACAAACAGTCTGAAGAAACAGATAAACGCTAAAGCATCTTTTTGTAAAAAATTATTTCATGACATCTTGCTTTAATTAAAGATTAATTAAGTGGTATGGACTCATAAATGACTAAATTAATGTTTATTTATTTATACATAAAGTACTTTAGATTTCAGATTATCCAATTAAATTAAATACCAATCTCTATTTCATCTCGCTAAGTTTTAAATATAATTTAAAATGTATAAAAAACAATAAAATATTAAATTAATACACTGTACAGGCTTACACCTGCACATACAGATATATATGTAATATATAAGGGATTCGAACTCAGACTTTCACACAACCCTCAACTCTCCAAGTCATCTCATATTGCTGATCTACCTGATCACACACATGTTGAAGATAAATAATCACCAATATATGCATTTCGTGCTAAACCAGCACTCGTCAGTTTGTCCAGATTTCCATCTCCACACATATATACAATCAGTGCTCAGCTTTATATTAAGATAGCCAATCTTCATACTTTAATGGACATGCTTCAAACTACTTCAACTCACAACTCTTCAACCTTCCATTTTCATTGAAAATCTGATGATGGAAATGTTCAAAGCCCTAGTTGTGCCAAGATTGTCATCCTAACCATGTTGACGTTAGTCATTCTGACCCCTCATGTACAGGAGAATAATTTTATTTTTTCACTATACAGATAAAATACCATTAAATTGCAATTTTTGGTTCAGAGTGTTTGGATTTTTCATATTTCAAGAATATATTTTTTTAACTTTTCATTAAAATCCATAACTCTGCTAAGATAAAAAAATAACCAGCAACTTACAGCAATTAGCTTATTAATTTGTAAACATTTTTATATTTGTATTAACATACTAATTATCAACTCAAGATAAAAGAAAGTGGTAAAAATTTGAATATTTAAATAACAACAATTTCAAGGGAACAGAAGCATATTTGATTAAATATTTTAAATATAATACATTTTATATATAAGGGATTCGAACTCAGACTTTCACACTACCCTCAACTCTCCATGCCATCTCATATTGCTGACTCACCTGATCACACACATGTTGAAAAGATAAATAATCAATATATGTATTTTGTGCTGAACCAGCACTCATCAGTTGGTCCAGATTACCATTTCCACATATATATACAATCAGTGCTCAGCTTTATATTAAGATAGCCAATCTTCATACTTTAATGGACAGGCTTCAAACTATTGCAACCCACAACTCTTCAGCCATCCATTTCATTGAAAATCTGATGATGGAACATTCAAAGCCCTTGTTAGTGCCATCCTATCCATGTTAACGTTAGTCATTTTATAATACAGAAACTTTTTTCCTTTAATGGCAAAACCTTTAATTATCATAACATTTACATGATACATTTAAAAATTCATAATATCATCTAAACCATTAGCCAAAATAATACTTTCTAGGTAAGTCCATTCCTACTCTGAAAGAAACACATCCAAAAATTTTTGTTTTCCCATTTTAAATAATTTTTATACTTTCAGTCAACACTTTTATGTGTGATGACAGAAAAACAGAATTTCAAAGATATATGTTCCAGAACTGATTTCAAGCAAAAAACAAAATCCATATGATCAACTGAATGAAACTGTCACACCCAATCTGCCATTTTGATATGCTCCAATGCCATATTCTCTCCTGACAAATGATCATACAATTATTTATTTTACAAATTACCCTCTCCCCCTTTAACCTCATAAAAAAAAAGTTAGCACTGTTATATCCCCACAGCTGCCTTACGAGCAGTTGACCAGGGGTTCGCTTCCTGGCCAATACTTTGACACATAAAGTGTCTTTTATATGTGAGAATGATAGTACTGTACTTATTTTAAAGAGTAAGCATTTGCTTAACATCTACACATATCATTTTGTTATTTTAACTATTTGCTGATATTCATTACCAATGACAAACATTATCAATCCACTGCAGGATGATATTATGACAATATATATATATAATTCAGTTTCTTAATAGTGATCAAAAGTTGCTTTAAAAAACGATAATTTACTCCAGAGTAATCTGTTTGTCCTATGTCTTAACTATTGATCAATCCACTGAGATTAGCACTTACAAACTAATTCCCATAATATTTAACTAATATCCTGAAATTCAAAACCCAAATTTGAACTCAAGTCAAATTTGATTGTATAGTTATATATAGTCTGACATTAGAACAGTAAATATACTTTGATGACGTTCGTTTTATGATAACTGCAGGCTATTAAATGCATATATCAAATGTAAGCAGAAGTCGTGCGATGTTTTGGGGGTATATAATCAAAATTGCATGCATGTAGCTTCTTTAATTCACATTAGTATCTGTGATATTTTTATTTCGTGTATATAACGATATCACAATAATTTTTTTTCTCAAACTTAGTTTCAACATGTTTTTTTTCTTACAAAGACTAAATCATTTATTCATTTTACACATATCAATCTGAATATTGTAAAATAAACGAGATAATGCATTTTTACAAATATAAAGATTCAGACTCTTTTAAAAAATAAATGATCAATGTTTAAAAAAACTCTTTTAGAGAACAATAAAAGCTCTTTCAAAGGCGTTATGTACATGTATGTATTCTTGGTTCAATACTGGTTGGACTAATAAGGCAATGAAGTACAGCAACAAAATAGCACCTGATCAATATTACGGGACCGGGGGGGGAGCTATAGTTTGCAAATGCTTAATATGGTTTATACTAGCATGTTAAATCTACAGCTGCATTAAAATGGAGCCCCTTTATACCTTTAAAATGCATAATTTTAAAACTACAATTTATTTAATATTTAAAAAATAGCCTCAAGTCAAATAAAGAGTGAACTTTTTTATTCATCCTGTCTGACAATAAGGTCAAAGCAAATAGGACAGTTATTTGATCTTAAATAGTTAAACAATGACTTTAAAACAGATTGTATAAACAGGTTTTTAAAAAAAACTACTAAGTAAAAAAACTTATTCGTTTTGACTTTGTCAGTCCTTACAATCATTGGTGACCGTAATCCAAAGCAAATGTGGCAGTTATTTCAAGTTCTGTGATCGATTAAAAGTTAAAACTATATAATCTTTTTTTAAATTTAACTCAAACTTTAAGCGTTGTTAGCCGAGAGACGGTTGTGGGTTCGCGTCCCGGCCGTTGCTATGACATATGAAAAAAAAAAAAAACTAGTTAAAGATTACAGTTCGATATAATTTTTATAAAAATAATTTAAAAAAAAAAAAAAATGTTTTTAGCAATAAAAAAATATCCAAAAATATTATTTAAATCATATTTTCATAAAAATGATGCATGCATTACTTCAACCATAACGAACAAATGTAATTATTTACCTTGCACATAAACACATACACCTCGCTTACATTTAATACCTATTAAATAATAGTTTATTTTAGTATGAATCTAGAAAAAGATAAAACAGTCTTTAAATAACCCATTGCAGGGCAAAGGCTTCTCCACCAGCCCTTCTTAGAGGAATCATGAAGAAGAAAACAGACCTTATCGAGCTTGACAAATGCAGGTGAGAATTTGAGTGATTTTCTTCCTCGATTTACCTTACTAACTACATTTCGTGTTATCTATTATTTGATAAGGAAAATAATAATAAAAAACATTACAATACTAATGATACTATACCAAAATAATCTCAGAAATAATTTAACTTTACATTTAATGAAAAAATATTATATAATATAGAAAATTTGCTAAATGCCCAAATTAATTTTATTTAGACTTGAAATTTCTTTTTGCTTAAGGGAATTAAAATCATATGATTCAAATGAAGAATTATTGAAAAGAGATTGCTTTATAAAGCAGCAAAATGTTTCCAAGACATATTGCATATGTTAATTTAGATGATCTGGCAAAATTTGACAGGTTAACACAGAGTCAATTAACATTTCTCAGATAGGTGAACAGCAGGAGAGTTTATGTGCTCTTCCAAGTCCCTTCACACGTATTTTGAATCCAGTTTGAGACAAAATGATAATTTTTGAGAACAAATCCAAGCTGGCAAAAATGTATATTCTAATATCATTAAAGCAATTTATTATAATGTTACCTTAAAGCATTAAAATACCCTTACTGAGTTTTACACACAGTCAATTAATATTTCTCGGATAGCCTAACAGCAGTCTCCGTGAAGAAAACTGGCATTATAACCAAAATAACAGTCCAAAGAGAAAACTAAAGAATGTATAGATGAGTTATACAACAAAGACATTCAATATTTTTTTTTGTTGCAATCAATTATGCAAAAAGAGTTTCAATAATAGAAGATGGGGCCAAATTAATCTTGAGATCATTTACAAGATGGTCAGCACACAAAAAATGATGGCATAAATATTTCAATTTAATAAAGTTTAAGTAAAAATGCTGGTCTAATTAATCTAGAAAACCATTTGATGATCTATCCGGATTGAAAGAAATCCATTTATATTCTTACATCAAAAAATTTTGGCTGATTGGACTAAGGGTAGTGAATCTTTTTCTGCCAAGGACCATTTGAATATTCAAATACCATTTTCAGGCCATAAAAAATTAACTTGCTACATTTGACTGAAAATTTAATTAATTATCCCTAACGTGATGACTGAAACTGCTTTTCATTGCTTAAGCATGTGATGTGAGTTGGTATTGATAATATTGCTACTCCCAACTGCTTTTCCGGGTTTGTGTTGTTCAGTCTGGGGTGCAGTTGATTCTTTGCAACGCTAACTTTTATTCCAATTCATGTTTTCTCAAAAGTGGGAAATTTCATCACTGCTTATGTGAGGTTTTATAGAACTCAAGAGGTGGGAAGGATGTTATAGCTAGCTTTCAGCTCATCGCTGCTTTGCAGCTAAATGAATTTGTGTTGTAGGTTACCAATCACATCAGTTGGATCCACGTTGACTAATATGGCAAAAATGTTCAATTCCATTGGTTTACTTTTCACATACTTGAATCTTTCATTAAATGCCTCAATAACTTCTGCACATTCAACAGCACATTCAAGTGTTGTAGAAAACCTCTCTTCTTCCAGAGTGGTGAAACACACTTGTTATTTCTTTTGAACTGCACAACCGCAATTTAGCTTCAAATGATTTCACATTTGAGAGTAGACAACTGAGAAATTGGTTGGGCTCTGCAACTTGACATTCCGCTGAGATAATTGACTTAATGACTATCATGAATACTAAACCACACAGCCACTTGCAATCAGCGAGTTCTCCAACAGGTTTTTCCTTCATCTCCATGAACTGTTTTACTTCATCCAGCAATTTGTGAAATCTTGTATGTTTGCGTGACATACTCAGAATCAAGATAATTCATAACTCCTTAAACTGGCAGCTGTTAAATTCTCAGCGTTTGATAAAATTTATGCACAACACTACTGTTGACATCACACTGCTGAGCTGCAAAGACTGAGCACCGAGACTTTTACTGCATGATGCAATGGTATATAATTAAATCATTTAGACCAAGACTGAGGCAATTCACTTCTTTTTTTACAAATGCAGATAATCTTTTCCATGATGTGATGCACTGTGACTTCTCCTTCAAAGTAGCCAGGAATCTCTCAGCAACTATGCCCAGAAAAACCTGTTAGCCACCTTACCTTTCCTTTCCATTCCCTTCCATTATGTGATGTACTGTAGCTTCTCCTTAAACAAACTCAAGAATCTCTCAGCAATTACGCCCAGAGAAACCTGTTAACTACTTTGTTTTACATCCCCCAGTCTAAGTTTTCCCATATTCTGCTCCATCCCATTTCCACAACATAATTTTTGTCAACTCTATGGCCTTTATATCTAAATCCCCCTTATCTTTTCACAAACCCAACATAAAAACCAATAATCCACTTTCTGTATAATCACTTTTTTCATATTTATTCTTCCATAACTTCATTATATGTGCCCTTTCTGTTTTCAAGCATTTACATTCAATTAACAGATTCCTAATATTTTCTATTCCTTCCTTACATAATTTACAGACTAAATCACCCATATTTTTCCATTTACAGGTATATTCTCTTGTTGCTAAAGATCCTGTTCAAGCCTTAAACAATAAACTACTTTCCTTACTATTATCATGTGATGTGATGTGATATGATGTGACTTCTCCTTAAACGGAGTCAGGAATCTCTCAGCAACTATGCCCAAAGAAACCTGTTAGCCACTTTACCTTCCCCTTCCATTCCCTACCCTAAGCTTTCCCATAATCTGCTCCATCCCATTTCCACAACATAATCTTTGTCAACTCTATGGCCTTTATATCTAAATCCCCCTTATCTTTTCCCAAACCCAGCATAAAAACCAATAACCCACTTTCTGTATAATCACTTTGTTCATATTTATTCTCCCATAACTTCATTATTTGTACCCTTTCTGCTTTCAAGCATTTACATTCAATCAACAGATGCCTAATATTTTCTATACCTTCCTTACACAATTTGCATAGTAAACCACCCATATTTTTCCATTGTGATGTGATGTGATGTATTTTGGCTTCTCCTTAAACGAAGTCAAGAATATCTCAGCAATTATGCCCAGATAAACCTGTTAGCCACTTTATTTTCCATTCCCCACTCTAAGTCTTCCCATATTCTGCCCCATCCCATTTCCACAACATAATCTTTGTCAACTCTATGGCCTTTATATCTAAATCCCCCTAATCTTTTCGCAAACCCAGAATAAAAACCAATAACTCACTTTCTGTATAGTCACTTTGTTCATACCTATTCTCCCATAACTTCATTATCTGTACCCTTTCTGCTTTCAAGCATTTACATTCAATCAACAGATGCCTAATATTTTCTATACCTTCCTTACAAAATTTGCACACTAACTCACCCATAGTTTTCCATTTACATGTATACTCTCTTGTTGCTAAAGATCCCATTCGAGGCTTAAACAATAAACTACTTTCCTTACTATTATCATAAATTAACTCGCATCCAATATTCTGTTTACTTCTATATTGATGTGATGTATTGTGACTTCTCCTTAAACGAAGTCCAGAATATCTCGGCAATTATGCCCAGATAAACCTGTTAGCCACTTTATTTTCCATTCCCTACTCTAAATTTTCCCATATTCTGCTCCATCCCATTTCCACAACATAATCTTTGCATTATTATGGCTAGTGGCTCCATCTATAATAAAGCCACAACTTTTAAAATATTAGCTCAAGTTTTTTCATAGATTAAAATAAGTCTCTCATCTCTTATAATGCCATGCATGGTGTGTCAAATTCTGCAGTTCTTCCTAAAACAAAAATAGCAAATTAAGCTGTCAGAAAGAAAAACTGAAAATCGCTTAAGAATCCTTCAGTATTTTTTCTATATTTTGTGCTGAGTCAATAACATGATTTGTTTTCTGAGACAAATTAATACTCTGAAACAATTTTATTCGGTCAGCTCTTAACAACTCCGCAGGAGTAATTATGCACTATTTTACAGACTGCTACATGAGATCTCAGCTTATTTGCATTTAGCTCACTCATTACATAACTCATCTGAATAATGCCATCCCTGTCACAACAAAGGAAAGTGGTTTGTTGTGATTTCAAACCCTGCTGAAGATCACTGATTTTATCCAGATGCATCTGGCTTCCCAATTCAATGAGTTTAATGTGTTTTGAGCTGTAATGGCACTTAAAATTGGCTTTTTCATTACTTCTAATGCATCATCACAGACTAGCATACAGGTCTGCCTTTAACTTTAACAACAAAAAAATCCTTACTCATTTCTCTTGAAAAGATCGTGCATCAGTTGCCATTAATAGGATGTAATAATGTTTAAATTTTAATATCTATTCAGTGTGTGCTCGAAGAGATTACTTTGCTTTGCCACTGTGTGTCATCAGTGATGAGATTATATTTTGTTTTATAATCACCATTTATAGAATGTCACAACATTTAAGATTTAATAATTATCCAGTGTGTATACCCAAGATAAGATGTTTTTGTTTTGCAAGCACTATATGTAGGATATTACATGACTGAAGTTTTCATAGCTATCCAGCGTGTGTAACCAGCAATGAGTTTATCTTTGATCACTGTTCTAATCCTGCACTCTGAATTTGAAGCTTATTCAATTATTGTGCTATCAACTCTTAAAGTCTTTTCTATATGGAATATAAAATTATATTGCTGTAAAAAAAACTATTAGATTTATTGAATTTCAAACCTCGTCTGTGAATGCCTTGGTAGGCAAAACAAAATGATTCAAAGATTGTATAAGGTCTGTGGGCTAAACATGTTCCACTCCTGAATTACAACCTTACACTGAAAGATAATTGCTAGAAAAACAAATGGATTTTGGGGAAAGATTGAGAAATCTGTCATCTTGCTGATATACCCCAGGTAACAGACATGGCACATATATTGCTGACATATATTGGATAATTGACATGGCCACAAATAAAGAAAAGTCCACACGTGGTTTATTGATTACAACTAGGGATTTGATTTAGTTGGCTGAGCTAAATTATGCAATGCTTATCGAAAGATTGAGTAGAGTTTAACATAATGTAACATTATTATTATGAATTCAGATACGCTATATGGAACTAGAAACAATAAATAAAAATGATTAGTTTCACAATATGTAATAGGGGAAATCAGGTAAGGTCAATACAAATGATAAAATCATGACTCAACAATTACAGCTGAAAATGTAGATTAAACAAAGTAAAAACCAAAAGAACTACAACTAAATGTGAAGAGATAACACTTGATTTTAAAACAAAAATCAAAATACGCAAGCTATTAACAACTTTTGTTCATTCTTATACTTTAACAGCAAAGAATCTGCAAGTCAAAAAAATCTGCGACAATCTGACGTTAAATAGAATCAATCATAATGGTAAATGTGGAAGAAATATTTAAATATAAAGATATATATATTGAAAAACAATGATCAGAATGATTCAAAGAATGATATTTCTTTTATTCTCTATTGTATGTAAAATTTGGAAAGTATCAATGCTTTTAAACTTCAGTGATAAGTTTTAAAGATTATATAAACAAAAAATATTCTATCAGAATAGATCTGAACTTTTGTTTGAATCAATAAAGAAGTAAATTATTTTATGCATATTATGGAGTTGAACTGATTTATTAATACATATATATATATAATGCTTACACACTTTTAATAATAAAAGCCAGACAACCAGCAATGAGATAAAATGACTAATCATGCCAAGAAAAATTAAGCGATTAAAGAGCCTAAACAACCAGAAGAATTGTCAATCAAAAAAAAATACTACTCATACAATCATGTACAGTCGATATCAGTCTGTAATTTAATGAGTTAGATAACTAAATAAATTCTTCTGTAGTGATAATGCTCAAGGCTAAATATAAATATCATCATCAACCATTATCAATCCACTGCAGGATGAAGGTCTCTCCAAGTTCAATCGATCTTCTCCGATCTTTAGCTTATCTTCTCCACATCACCCCTGCACACTTTCTTATTTCATCCATCCATCTCACATGTGATCTCTTTCTGGGTCGTTTACAATCTCTTGAAATCCAGTTTAAGATTTCAATTGTCCATCTATTATCATCTCTTCTAGCAATATGTCCAGCCCAACTCCACTTCAACGAGGTCAGTAACATCTGTTTGTTCTCTTACCCATATATTGTTTTTTCAAACTCTTCTTGTTACTGCCAACATGCATCTCTCCATATTTCTTTGAGTGGTCTGAAGTCTCTGTATTGCTCTTCTATTAAGTGTCCAAGTCTCAGATCCATAAGTAAGAACTGGTAAAATACCTTCCTTTTCAAACACATAGGCATATTTCCTTTTAGTATTAAGTTATTTCTACCAAAAGCACTCCAACCAAGTTTAATTCTATGATTAATTTTCTCCATTATGTTTCCATCTGTATTAATAATCTGACCAAGGTATTTGTAACTGTGAACTTCTTCTAATTCTTCATAATCAATCTTTATTTTCATATTTTGAGCAAATCGATTGAACATTACTTTAGACTTTTTAACATTTATCTTTAGTCCTACTTTTCTACTTTGCTAACTCCTGTAACATTTCTTGCAGTTCTAAAGCATTATTTGAAAAAAACAACTACATCATCTGCAAAATCTAAATGACTTAAATAATCTCTATTTACTTTCACTTCTTTAGCTTCCCATTTTAATTCACAAAATACTTCTTGCAGCACTGCTGTAAAAATGTTTTGGAGATATGGAGTTACCCTGTCTTATACCCTTCTCAATGTTGACTTTCTCAGTATCATTATTTAATCTAATTGTTACTGTTGCATTTTTATAAATATTCTTTAAAATATGACAATATCTTGGACCTATACCTTGATGATCCAATGCTTTAACCACAGAAGAAATGTTTATAGAATCAAATGCCTTTTCATAATCTACAAATCCAAAGCATAATTGCAACTCATATTCATTTGTCCTTTCTATAACTTCTCTCAATACCTGGATATGATCTACGGTACTAAAACAACTTTTAAATCCAGCTTGTTCTCTTGGTTGGTGGAAATCCAATGTTATCTGTAGATGAGCTGTAATTATCTTGGTAAAAATTTTGTATAAAACTGATAAAAGGCTGATAGGTCTGTAATTTCTAATATCTTCTTTATCATCTTTTTTAAATATTAATATTGCATTCTTCCAATCATCTGGTACATCTTTATCATTTAGACATTTGGTATATAACTTTGCTAAAAAAAATTATATTTCTTCACCTGCTTCTTTTAATATATCAATTATAATTCCATCATTACCTGGAGCCTTTCCTTTCTTCATACATTTAATAGCATGTCTCACTTCTTCATTTAAAATTCTGGGCAATTCGGAAGATGTAATAGTTATAGGAAGTACTTGTTATTACTATATAATTCTTGATAAGTCATCTACCGATTTCATGATGTTATCTCTCTTTTTAGTAATAATTCCATCTTTTTTTCTTATTGCAGCTATAAATTTCCTACCAAAACCAAAACGTTGTTTTACACTCTTGAGACTTTTATTCTCTTCTACAACTTTCCTTGCTAGTTCACAGTTATACTTTCTTATATCATTTTCAACTCTTTTCCACACCATTTTACAAAATTCAAAATATTCAATCCTTTTTAGTGCTTCATTTTTATATATCTTCATATTCCTTCTTTTCTTCATAAATTCTCTAGTCTCAGTAAAAATTTTAATGGTCAATTGCTGCTTTTTTCTACCAGCTATCTTTGTTGCAGTTTTTATAAGTGTATCATTTATTTTCCTATTAATGTCATTCAAATCTGAATCATGTTCAAAATCTACTAATACTTGAAACCGATTTGTAAGTTCTAATTTAAATTCATTAGAATGTTTCTGAAGATTAGGAATATCAACTGTAAATATTGTTTTTCTTAATAATTTTTGTCTTTCTAGTTTTGCATTAACATGTATCTTACATCTTACTAATCGATGATCAATTCCTGTGTTAACTTTATTAAGAACATTATAATCTTGAAATATGTATTTTCTATTAGTCAAAATATAATCCAATTCTGCTATACCTTCATTTGGATGCTTCCATATCCATTTCCTTCTAACATTTTTCTCAAAAAAAGAATTCATAATATAGTTTTTCTTTTTTCGCAAACTCCACAAGTCTATGTACTCTCTCATTTCTATTACCATAACCAAAATTACCTACAACACTTTCATCTTTCATTTGTTTACCAATTCTAGCATTAAAGTCTCCCATAACAATTTTAAAATATTGTTTACTCTGATCAAAAGCCTTTTGCACATCCATATAAAAATCTTCTACTATTTCATCACTATGAGAATTTGTTGGGTCATAAACCTGAATTATCTGCATTTGGTATCTACTATTAAGTTGTATAACTAATCTTGCCACTCTGTCCACTACACCATCAATCTCCACAAATGTTATTCTTCCACTTTTTATGTATAATGAATCCTACTCCATTTGTATTTCCAATATTTGTGCCTTTATAATAGGGTACATGTCCACTTTTTAAATCAATTGTCTCTTTGCCTTTTCTTCTAACTTCACAAAGTCCAATAATGTCCCATTTAATATAAGACAGTTCCTCTTTTAATTCTTACAATCTTCCTTCACTCGAAAGTAAACTGCAGTGTAAGTACCTAAATAAAAAGTCATCAAATGGCAGCCTGGATCCACAATCAGGGGATTCTTAGTACCCTCCGCCTTCAGCCACCAACTGCTGCCTTGGTTGGTAACTTTACAGCCTCCTGGGAATAAGGGCTATGATTTATTTTTGTCTGTCAAAATTGTATGTATCTATATGTTGGTGAGCATCCTATCCATGTTCGTATACTATATGAATAATCACATAGTAATAACAGCTGCAACGACTAGAATATATGGAATGGACATTAGGAATTTGCCATGCTCGGTTCCTTTAAGGCTTCCAAGAAGAATCAAAGGGTCTCATTTCAGTTAATAGCAGCAAATCTTTCTGCAACCAATAGAAATATAGAAATATATAAGGTCATTGTTAAAAGGAAGTTGCCTTGACAACAGTTTGAAATTATTGATTGATATTGGGATTATCTAACTATTTACTGGTTTTTTAAAATGAAAATACTACATGTACAAACCATACGTCTCAAAATATATATTCAACAAAGACATATTCTCTTAAAACGGGGGGTGGAGTTTCACTAAATTATTTTAAAAAAATTAATAATGAAAAAAAAAAACCACTATGAAAATAATATTATCATTTACAAAATGTGAAATTCATTGCATGACTGTTTTTTTTTAAAAAAAAAATTTGCAGCCTTTATATATAGATACGCATGCACAACCAAAAATAAATAAATAAACTCAGTATATCAATTCTATTTGAGCAATAATATTTATGTTTTTCTTAATACCGTATTACTAACATTTATTTATATAATATTCTAGTCAGTTTGTTATAAACAAAGCAGCATAATTAATATAATTATGTTTGCAGTCAAACAATATATAAAGATAAAAAAAATACTACGACAATCATGATGGGGCATTTTCAATAAAGTTATATAATTAGCACGTACAATAAAGCAGATAAAAGTTGCTCCTTCCATAAATAGAAATTCTGAATACCCGGTATATTCTTAAAAAACCATGATAAAAAATTAAAAAAATCAGAGTAAACGTCCAACTAACATAATTTGTTTTATAATTGCTAATAATAATAATAAAAAACTAATTAAAAAATAAAACTAATTTCCTCAATACTCAAAAACAACATTTAATTAAATACGGGGATTTAACATAATGGTATTAAATAACAGGTTTAACGGCATTAGGTGATAAAAAATGTCAAAGTACTATGCTTGTAAATTCCTTAAAATTTGAATCATTATAAAATCAGCAACTAAAACGACAGTGCCTGGCCTGTAATGCTAATAAAAGAACCTGCCACCTGGCACTATCAAGCAGCTGCTCTTGTTGAACAATCATTAAAAATAAATTGAAAGTTTCTTAGAAGAATTTTAAATTTAACAGCTTCAAGGATAGCCTAAAACTAATCAATAAATAATTATGTAATTAAAAATCCGAGTAAAAACCTAAGATTTGCAGAAAGAAATGTTATAGAAATATCTACAGTCTATCTCATAATACATTCCTCAATTTTATCCAACATTAATCTTCTGTATTTTCGACTATCATCCTCTCTCCTTCTTATAGATGACGAAACAGCATCCAGAGAATAGTTTTTTTTTTATATATATAAATGTCTAGTTTCTTAGTCCGGACTTGGAATGTTTTTTTTTTTAAATAGCCAGCCTATAGCTATCCATTATTAATCAGTAAATGGGTATCCAGCTATTATTAAGTAAGGAATAAAGATCTAAGTTAACATGGATTAGTCAGATTAATGCCTATTAATATATTGTGGCGTTTCCTATTGTTAAAAAAAGCACCATACTCCTATAGGTACTGAACTTAGGATTTATCTTTCTATCTTCACATCTACTTTTTTTTTTCCATGTGTCATAGCATCGGCCGGGACGCGAACCCACAACCGTCTGCAACCAACTACTTGCTTGCATGGCGGCTGCGATACCTCTCGGATAACAACGCAAGACATCTTCACATCTACTTTAAAGTCTGCTACTAATAATAGACAACTTCTCCCAATTTTCTCAAGTTAATAAATTTGTAGAGCTGGAAACTTGTTTAAAGCATCAATTGTCTAATATTTACAAAATTTAGATTGTGCATGAACAAATATTTGAAATACCGGCCCTCTTCATATACCTGGAGCCTAATTGTAAATATAGGGGATTTGAACTCAGACTTTTAAGCAACCTTCAACTATCCACACTATCTCATACTACTGATACACATGGCCACCCACATGTAGAAAAGATAAATAAATTAATTGTGCATGAACATGTTTGGAGTTTTCCTTAATAACAAAAAAATTACAATTGGGAATACTATGTGTGTTTTAAGTTATCCCAAAGCTTGTTCTTTAATTCTATGCTAGTATGAAGTTGCTTATTTCAAATTGTATTTTGTTTCCAAAATATATAGGGTATATGAACACAGGCTTTCACATGACCCACCACTCTCCACTCTATCTAATAACACTGATACACTCAAGCACATATATGCTGAAAAGATAAACAATCACCAATATACATACTTCATGCTAAACCAGCAATCATCAGTTGGTCCAGATTATCATCTCCCACACATATATACTATAAGTGCTCAGATATATATTAAGATAGACAATCTTCACACTTTAATGGAGAGGCTCCAATCCACTACACACTCCAACTCTTCAACCGTCCATCCAATTGAAAATCTGATGATGGAATGCTCGAAGGCCACCCTGAGGCTGAGATTCTTATCACACCCATGTTGACCTAAGGTAAATCTGAACCCCACATGTACAGGACATAAATAGCAAAATAAAAGTTTTTTTATTGCATCTGTTGTATTTGGTCTGGATTGCAGGTTAGGCAGATGTTCTTTCCTTATCTCTAAAAAGGCTGACTATTACTGCCAGATCCCCAACCTTATTGGAAGCAATCGGATTCAGAGAGCATCATTGCCTATTGGCCCATACTAACCATTGGCTGAGTTTTATCTCTATGCTTACCCATTGGTTAGCAGCCATGAATGTTCAATTCGATCAGATAAGGAAGGACTCTGGACTAGTCCACTTCCGAAGGCAAGGTGAGATATAATAACATCAAACATAAAAAAAAAACAAAAACAATATAACTTAGAAGAATTTATGTTTCAATTAGATATTTTACTGGTTCTGCAGCAAAGATAAGAAAAGTCTTTGGACCATGACAACCAAGTGTTAAACTCATTACATGATAACAACATAGACTTCTCACTGATATGAATGTATACGAAATCTTTCATGAACTTAAAGAAACTAAACAAATGGTGATGAATCATTGAAAAATAAAATACTTTCTAAAATCGAGCTTTCTCCCTTCCCTTCCCATTAACAAAAAAATATATAATAACCTATATCTGAATTTAGAAAGATACAATACAAGATTATCTGAATTTATTCACAAGAAGGAAAGAAAATAAATGCAAATGTAGTGGAACACAAGCTATGTAGAAAAAATCCCACTATAATCAATAAATAATGTATTCAATAAATTGTCATCATCATCAACCATTATCAATCCACTGCAGGATGAAGGTCTCTCCAAGTTTAATCCACCTTCTCCGATCTTTAGCTTCTCTTCTCCACAACACCCCTGCACATTTTCTTATTTCATCCATCCATCTCACATGTGGTCTCTTTCTGGGTCTTTTACAATCTCTTGGAATCCAGTTTAAAATTTCAATTGTCAATCTATTATCATCTCTTCTAGCAATATGTCCAGCCCAACTCCATTTCAATCTTTTAATTTTTTCAATAAGGTCAGTAACACCTGTTTGTTGTCTTACCTATACATTGCGTTTTCGATCTCTTCTTGTTACTTCCAACATACATCTCTCCATACTCCTTTGAGTGGTCTGAAGTCTCTGTATTGCTCTTCTATTAAGTGTCCAAGTCTCAGATCCATAAGTAAGAACTAGTAAAACACATTTGTTAAAAACCATCCTTTTCAAACACATAGGCATATTTCCTTTTAGTATCAAGTTATTTCTACCAAAAGCACTCCAACCAAGTTTAATTCTATGATTAATTTCCTCCATTATGTTTCCATCTGTATTAATAATCTGACCAAGGTATTTGTAACTGTTAACTTCTTCTAATTCTTCATAATCAATCTTTATTTTCATATTTTGAGCAAATCGATTAAACATTACTTTAGTCTTTTTGACATTTATCTTTAGTCCTACTTTTCTACTTTCATCTGCTAACTCCTGCAACATTTCCCGCAGCTCTGAAGCATTATTTGCAAAAACAATTACATCATCTGCGAAATATAAATGACTTAAATACTCTCCATTTACTTTCACTCCTTTAGTTTCCCATTTTAATCCACAAAATACTTCTTGCAGCACTGCTGTAAAGAGTTTTGGAGATATGGAGTCACCTTGTCTTACACCTTTCTCAATATTGATTTTTCCAGTATGTAATCTAATTGTTGCTGTTGCATTTTTATAAATATTCTTTAAAATATGACAATATCCTGGATCTATACCTTGGTGATCCAATGCTTTAATCACTGAAGAAATGTGTATAGAATCGAATGCCTTTTCATAATCTACAAATCCAAAACATAATGACAACTCATATTCGTTTGTCCTTTCTATGACTTCTCTCAATACCTGGATATGATCTATTGTACTAAAACCACTTTTAAATCCAGCTTGTTCTCTTGGTTGGTGGAAATCCAAAGTTCTCTGTAGACGAGATTCAATAAATATATATATATAAAAGTAAATATGTTTTTATTTTTTGTTTTTTAAATAACAAAGATTATAAGTAATAATAATGTGTTTCTTACATAACTTGTAAAAAAAGAGAAATAATTATTATATGTATATTAATATACGAAATTAAAGTTCTAATAGGGAAAGCAAGGAAAATGTGAACCAAGTATGTTGGTGGCCTAGCGGTTAGCATAGCTGCCTTCCAAACTGCTGGCCGAGGTTCGTTTTCCGGTCAATGCTTTGACATATAAAAAATAATAATAACAATAAAAAAAGTACTATTTTGGGGGCTAATGTAGAGACTTAAAATATCTTAAAACGATAGAGAAATAAAGTGTGTTATACTATTAGGAAAAAGTAAAATGTGTAAAGTAAGTTTCAAAAATGAATGACATATATAAGTACAAAAACAAAGGTGTTGTAATAACTACACCCTTCCCTAAAATGTTCTGATCTGACACCAGAATCCTCCCCATTTCTTCTTAAACAACCCTATGCAAAACAAAATGTGTGTGTCTGTGTAAATATGCGGGAAAAAAACTGAAGAAATGTTATAAATCTAAATTGTGTATGCATATTAAATATAGAGCATAAATCTATACAAAACATGATAGAATATTTTTAATATCATTACAATTATATCCATGATTATGCTGCGTAATTAAGCATGAGTATAGCTAAAAGCCTCATGGTGCAATGGTAACACATCCACCAGCCATGCCTAGGACCTGAGTTCAAATTAGGATGAAAAAACTTGTAAATTTTTCCAATAGGCTTAGATTTTTTTTGTCAGGAAGTTGGCCCATACTGACCTAGATAATCATTCGCTACTGACCAATAAATGAATATCTACTCATCTAGCGAATAAAATAAAGATGAAAAACAATCAAATACTCATCTCATGACAACTAGTTAGCTTAGAAAGTATAGCATTTTCTTCTCCATTCCTCTATAAGCAGCTATTGAAGATGTCTCTTTTACTAGTATACAATAGGTAAACTGAAGATCTTATAGTCATGGAATAAATTATTGGATTCAGTGATAGTATAGATTTATAGAAAATAAATATATTTTTTTATTTAGTTTTATTAATATTTATAATACAATTTATCCCAACCGCTTCAAACTTTTTAGCAAAACTCTTTATTTGTACATATACATACACCTACGTTTCGACTGACCTGCAGTCTTCTTCAGAGCAAGTTTATTTTGATCTTTTAAAAAAACGTTAAGATCAAAATAAACTTGCTCCGAAGAAGACTGCAGGTCAGTCGAAACGTGGTGTATGTATATGCACAAATAAAGAGTTTTTCTAAAAAGTGTTTGAAGTGGTTTGGATAAATTGTATTTATAGGATATTATGGCAAAAATAAAGAAATGTGTGATTTTGGTAATATTTATAATCTTTATGAAATAAGAATAATTAATGTACATGCTAAATCCTTGACAAACATTGGAAAACGAACGTCTGGTGATAAAAATTCACAATCTCACCTACAATAACAAATTTTATTTCACCTTCACTCTGTAATTAATAATACGTTGATACGTTGCGGTGAAAAATTTTTTTTTTTTATGTAATAATTTGTAGGCTTTTTTATATATATATTCTAATTTGCAGACTTAGCGCTTTCAGAGCCCTTATTGCTCCATATTCAGTCTTTTCAGATTATTAATGTTATATGCAAATGTATGAAAATTGCCTCCTATACTATCCATCTTTTGGAAATGGCAAAACAAATGTCTCTTCCATTTATTATGGAGAAACTCGTGCCACAGTCGGCAATAGATTGGCTCAGCACAAATACACATATACAAGAGCAATAACCAAAAAAGAAGGCAGCTCTGTATTTGTTGACCTTCAACAAGAGCTCAACCACAGATTTGAACCCTCCAAGGCTGACATTTTATGCACGGAAAGGAATGATATCAAAAGAAAAATTAAGGAAGCTTGTTTCATCACCAGCGATGCCAAATCAATAAATAGAAGAGACACTTGTTTTGCCATTTCCAAAAAATGGATAGTATAGGAGGCAATTTGCATATATTTGCATATAACCTTAATAATCTGAAAAGACTATGAATATGGAGCAATAAGGGCTCCGAAAGCGCTAAGTCTGCAAATTATAATATATATATAAAAAGCCTACAAATTATTACATAAAAATAAAATAAAAATCTCAACTGTTAAGAATCACATTTCATAATTATTAGATCAGGTAGAGTAAAAAATATTGATTTAAGAGTGTTCTAATAAATTAAATCTTTGATCCTTTATAATATTATACCACTATCTTGTGTAGAGAATTAACAATTAATATTAAATGACGGAAATCGTCCTATATATAACTACTACTAAAACATTATTATCTAATTTTTCTGATAAACACAAACAAGTTATAAATATGTAGTAATGAGAATATGTATTATTTATAAAATAATAATCTTCAAATGCACATATTATAAGAATCCTTTGCATATTTTGAATACATTTGCAAATAACACTTTCTCATATCAATGCAATCCATTAATCAGATAAAAACTGAATCCACTTCATCTAGTCTTCAAGATCTTACATGGGTAGTACACCATTCAGCGATACTTTTTCTTTCATAAAGATGAAACTTTATACAAGTGCTACATATTTAAAAAGTCGTTGATGGTTTACAGGACTGTTAAAATTAATCAAATTTATATCTGCATTGTTATGTGAATTTGCGAGCTGGTTAGATAAAGATTGCTAAGACAGCTTGCTAATGTAAAATCTTGAAAAACAGAAGGACCCATTGTATTGGATTACATTGGTTCAAGGGGATATTATTTACAATACTGTTTTAAAAAATGATTTTAAAAAGTATATCCTATAAAGGATTACGTTTTTGAAGACTATTACTTCATAAACATTATTAATAATTTAGTAAATATATCACAACATAATTAAAAAAATAAAGATTCCAAAATATTTGAAATGTGTAAACAAAATGCATTAGATAAGTTAGTGAGTGGTAATTATGGAAACTTACTTCTTGGAGTAATATTGTGCAAGCATAGGGTAACCCATCTGACATATTTGTTAGTTCACTGCATATGAGGGACACCCAAACAAATAAACAAACAAAAAAATCAAAGATCAGAAGACTTTCAAAACTGACTTCTTAAACAACAAATATCTTATAAAAAAGTTCATTATCTTAATTCCTTTCAAATTAGATTTTTAGAATAGATTTTGAATTAATGGCTAAGGCACATTTATACATCTTTTCAGGTAAGCAAAGTACTCGTATCAAGAACACGATTAATTTAAGAATATAATCAACACAAAAAGAATTTAATAAGAGAGTAAATAAGCAGATTTAATTTAAACCTTGAAAAAAAATACCACTACAATATTAAAAATAATGAGTCAAGATATACCTTTGAATAAAGATATTTTATATGTTCCTTCTAGACTACAACGTACATGGAAGATAGCAGATTTGAATTACTTCATTCTACAATGTTTAAATCCTCTCATTATATTCAAAACTAAATCTTTTCTAATGTCTCTAATGATGAATTTGTAATCAATATCTCAAAAATGCACAATATAAACTTACGTATTCTAAGAGAAGATCTATAATTTAAGATTGAAAAACTTTAGAAGCTGAAGTGTCTAAGAGTTCTTATTTAAGGCAACAGATAAAATCATTTTGGACAACATTGTAAAATTGTGAGATTACTATTGGCAGAAGTAAAAGTTTACATTATCCCGGACAGTTTAGCACAACTGAAAAATGATAAGACTTGAGAGCTAATGATTCTTGAAATTGAAGTTCAATTGAGACTATTTGCCATGCAGCTGAAAATAATGTCAATGTGTCAGAAAACGCTAACCTTCTAATAAATGTGAAAAAATGGAGGAATAGCTGAACAGTTTCTATATAGAGCAATTTAGGTAAATAGAAGGCTCAAAATGTTAATGATATGTGATGGTTTAGCTTGTATAGTGTTTTAAGTTTTTTTAGCCAAATATTTTTAATTCGCAATTCCAACTTAATTTTAAATGTGGTTCAAATCTATCATCTCACACTTTTTATCTTATCCCTGAAACAGTTACTTCATCCAGGAATTGCACAATATATTTCTTATATGCCTCTGATACACAGATGAGTATGACTTAGAAAGTAATTGATATCTATGATTCTACCTTTTATTAATGTAAAATATTGTCGAATAATTTTAAAAAATTTAAGTCATTAGGTACAAAGTTATAAAGTTTGTGCATCATTGAAAAACTAAAAAATTTTTTTTTTGTTTTTTAAGGTGATGATATTTCTGTAAAGAAAAAAGACTATTCAATATTTTAATTTGGTAGAGGATTCATTGATTTCATTAACGGAAAAGAAATCACATTTAAGTGGCAATTTTTGTAGGCAAAACTTTTTAAAATCAAATAACCAAATGACTAGCAAGTCGATTTCATAATAACTTTGAGAGCTTGCAAAAGTGCTACTTATTTGTTTTGTGCCACTAAAATTTTTAGTGCAGTTTTCTAATCTTCCATATACATGCATTTGTTAAAAAATGTTAACAGATTTTTATTTTGAGGCAGTTATAAAAATTTGTTTAATTTTACATAATTAAGTTTTTTATTTTCTTAAAATATTTTAGAATTTCAGCAGGCTTAGAAATGTGTGGAATACGAACTCAAAGCGCAATATACTTACTCTTCATGGTTTCAAGCAGTGGGAGACTGATGAACTCTAGAATTCAAGGTCCATGAATCATGACTTAATCTCCTCTTCCGATGTTCAAATTTCACTTGAACCCCAAAACAAATCATTTGATTATATAAAGTGAAATATTATGTGATTCAATTGTACATGTTTATATTACTTCCTGACTAATTTAAATAACAGGAATAACAAACATTTAATGGTCAGACGGTTTATCAAATGCAGGGGTTTGAACTTGGGTGAAAAAAATTTGTAGATAGTAACTGCAATTGCATAGAAATTTTTTGAACTGAATAACAACTATTATATTGTAAATCTTGAAAAGAAGTTTTTCATTTTGTTCATTTTAATCCCAAAAACTAAAATTACATGTGCAGTAAGTTCTCATTCGAAAGCATGTGATGTTAATCGTCAATAGGATATTGCAGTCAATTGATATGGTTGTGTTGCCATTGCTTCATAGTCTTTAACACCTTTTATATCTCAACATTTAGAATTACATCATTGACTTAACTAACAATAACAAAACAATGATTTTCTCAACTTAGAGTAATTGGCCTTAGACTAGGCGGAAAAGAACAGCTATAGGAATCATAAAGTTTAATGAGTCCATTACTCATTAAGATTTTCACCCTCTCATATTCATCATTGCAGATTGAAAAAAAGAATAAGAGAAACAACCAGTATATATTTAGAAGCAAAACTTTTTATTTTTTCCCAATGTTTAGAATAAGAAGGGTTTTTTAAAGCTTCATTGTGGCCTAACAAACACTCCAGAGCTTTTACAAATCTTAAAATCAGTTTAATCAAACTAATAAAATATCATTTAACTGGAGAAATAAAGGTCAACAAAGAATCTGGAGATTGGAAAAGGATGAAAAACAATAGAACTATTAATATCTGAAAAGAATGTTTGATAGATGATGACAAGAATTATCCAATTATATTTCAATTCTTCAAGAAACATAAATAACCAGCTGATGTTATATTATCAGGGAAATATAACAACTAAATCCATTAGAAAGGTTAAAAAAAATGACTTGTCAGTCATAGTAACAAACATAACTACTCAGAAGTCTGAAGCTCTAATCAAAAAAAACAGAACTAAGGAAATGTCATTTATATGCTTGCAAAGAATTGATATTGACAGCTTCTAATCTCAAATGTATGTATAGCAAGTGTGTATATAAAAAGTCAGTCATGAATTAATGTGTAAGCTTCATACTATTCATTTTATATTTCACGCTGCATCACTCTATTTTACAATCATCTATGTTAATAAAAGTAATCAAAGAATATCAGATGATAATATTGATCAGAAATTTTAATTAATTTCAAACAAATGGCTTCAGCAATGACAAGAATTGGAGAAACCCAATGATCAACCAACCATCTTTATTCACTTCCAATCTAGGATCAGATCTTTATAGATTAGCATAGATTCAAAATCATTCACTTAAACAGAACAATAAAAATTTAAATGCACAGAGGCTAAACTCTCTGTACAGTTGCACCACCAGTACAAACCAGAATAATCAATGGACGCAAGAAGGTTTTTTTCATAAAAATCGCTATCTAGTGCCTATCCAATATCCCCAGACTAGTTCCGAGCTTGTGATTTTCATCAGTGAGGAGCCTTGGATCTGAATAGGCACTAGATAGAGATTTTATGCAAAACATTCTTGCATCCATTGATTACTCTGGTTTGCACTAATGACGCTACTGTATGGAGAGTTTGTGTAAACAGCTTGTGTAAGCATAAAAAATGGTGATTATGTGTTTAGTAATTTAAAAATTTAAATGGTTATAGAATTTATGTGTAATTCATTAGCCTCCACCAAGAAATCAGATAAGGTCTAATGGCCCAAAATTAGTCTGATAATATAATTGCCACAACCACCTGGTGTTCATTGTTATTCACATTTACAAAGATGATTTTATATAAAGCAGAATTATTTAGAGTGAATTAATGATGGTTATGCAAATATTAAATATAAGCTAGTAAGGTCAGAGAGAATCAGCTTAACAAGCTATAAGAATAGTAACACTTCTAATTAAAATTTCTAATTAAAAATGAGTTCTGACTGTTAGGAAAATTAAAACGATTCTTTGACATCATTAAAATTAGTCCTTGAACGTTTTTTTTTTTTTAATTAATACATGTATTAATTATTATTTTAATTTAAAATATTTTGCACTTTGTTAATTACTACTTAGCTTGTTATTATCTCATCTACTTTCAAAAGAAAATTAAGAATGTAAAATTAACTTTAGCCAGGAGTGAAACAAGAATAACCACAATAAAAAAATTTCACAGCTTTTATGCAGTTACATAATCTACTAAAAAAAAACAGGTTAATAGTTTTAAATATATATACAATTTTAATTTTAAAAAATATTTAACTACCATGTTTTCTTATATAATTGAACTGGATTAAATATAAGGAAAAGAAAGTATTAAAAAATTATTTACACTCTTCTATTAAAAGGGTTTTGTTAGAATTCATAATTAATTTTTCTTTTTATGTAATATGTTATAGCTTGCTTCATTTCCAAAATTTTATATATAAAATATACATAGATGTCAAGCATTGGTGGTTGAGAGGTCAACGCCAGCTGCTTTACAAGCAGTTGTCCCGGGTTAGTGGGTTCGCTTCCTGGATGATGCTATGACACATGAGAAAAATATATATATATACATAGATATCATTATAAAGTAATGCATTGTGTACTGTTTGAATTAGCAAGTAAGTTGTAGCATAATAGCATTGCATAATGTATATAGTATAAATAAAGGACTTAATGATGTTAAATTCAATATTTATATGAAGAGGTAAATAATTTAATTTTAAAATTTATATTGTGCTAAGAATGCTTTCAGCAGAACATTCCCAGAATCACAGGCCTGTCTTATTTTGCAATTGGAAGTTGCCATTCTTAAATAAATGTCCTTCATTATGTAAATGAGAAATTTAAATATTCTATTTTTTTGACAACGGAGCACATGATTCTATTTTATTAATTGCACATGGGTCTTTTTTAATTGAACCACTAAACATCACATGATCACAATTTCTTATGCTTGCTCATAACTGTTATTAAAACAGGCAAAACTCTCCATACAGTAGCGCCACTCAATGCAAGCCAAAGTAATCGATGGATGCCAGAAGGCTTGTGCATAAAATCCCTATCTAGTGCCTACTCATCCAACATCCCCGGACTAGTTTCTAGCTTGTGGCTTTCATTAATAACGAGCCTTGAATAGAGAGCACTGCATCCTAGATCTTAGGTTAATGCAATCCTCCAGCAGCTACCTTTTATCTCTACTTAATTACAAAACTATGAGACTTAAATTGAAAACACTATAATATTTTCAATGCAAGCCCATCAGTTTATATAGTCATATAGGTTTGAACTCAGTTCAGTATCTATACATTTTAGTGTTTTTGGTTCTTTAATAATCATAGCCACCATTATCCTATTAAGCAGGATTGGTATTAAACCATTAAACATCACATGATCATCATTTCTTATGCTTGCTCACAATTGTTATTAAAACAGGCAAAACTATCCATATAGTAGTGCCACTCAGTGCAAGCCAGAGTAATCAACTGATGCCTGTTTTAATAACTTATGAGCAAGCATAAAAAATGATGATCATGTGATGTTTAGTAGTTTAATACCAATCCTGCTTAACAGAATAGTGGTGGCTATGGTTATTAAAGAACCAGATACCAAAAGATATGGGTAGTGAACTGAGTTCAGATTGCTATGACTATATAAGCTAATGAGCTAGGATTGAAAATATTTTTGTGTTTTCAATTTTATTCTAATAGTTTAGTAGTTAAGTAGCGATAAAAGATGGCTGCTGGAGAGTTGCATTAGATCCTAAGATCTAGATGCAGAGCTCTCAGATCCAAAGCTCCTCACTGACGATGGCCAAACTAGTCTGGGGATATTGGATGAGTGAGCACTAGATAGGGATTTTATGCACAAGCCTTCTGGCATCCATTGATTCCTCTGGCTTGCACTGAGTGGCACTACTGTATGGAGATTTTTGCTTGTTTCTTTTATAATTGCCCATGCTTCCTAGTGCTTTCGTTTTTCATCATCTCTTTCAGCATAAAACCATTTTCATGTTAGGTGGATTAAAAACATGATCCGCTATGTGAATATTTTAACAGAAATTTAAAATTAAAAAGAAAGAAATATATTTTAAAATAAAAGAAACCTCCAAAACATTTGTTATCAAGTAAATATTAATTAATTCTGAGTTAGATTTTTTTTCAAATTTTATTCATCAAACATACAATGTATATGTATGTAAAAAGAAATATGTTTCAAATACACTGATGGATTATTGTAAAATTTTGTACATCTTTAACACAATTGAACATAATTCACCAAAAACAATTACACAAAGGTGAGTATGTGTATAAAAATATTACACTTAAGAATATACATATACAGTGGGATTTGTTAGAATTGAACAAAACTGGTTCAAGAATCAACATTATAGTGACCATATGTTTTACAGCATACTAAAATATATATATTTAACTTAAAGCCAAGTTACTATTCAACATAGCCATTTGAACAAGAAAAATATAATACAAAATCAAAAATATAAATGTAAAACCTAAAATTAATTTATTTAAAACTTTTGTATACTGTATAGTAAATGTGAATTGAAAAACATAAACAATCCTTCTCTAGTGAAAACTATAGTCAAATTTTTTATAATAAAAAAGCTTACGCACACAAAAAGCGAAAACAATTTTCTTTTGTGTCTACATTAATTAGCTTTCTCATTCAAGACAACAAATAATTAAGAAATAATAACTCCACTGCTAATACATAAGTAGATAATGAGCTAAAATTGATAAGTAAAAATGTTGTTTCCAAGAATGCTATTTCAGCCAATGCACATTGATCGTAGCAATTGTTTTCATAGAAGAATATTGATTTTATTATAAAAATTTTGCTATAGTATTTGTACATTGTATAAATTTAATCAAATATCTGACCTTGTGATATAACATAGTAAATGAATGTTATAGTTAAAAAGCAAATTTACACCTGCTAGAGCCAAGGCCTTCTTATTTTATCAAAAAAATATCAGTTATCATTTTATAATCTATCAAGAAAGGAAACTACTTCAAAAGTACCAATTTTATTCTATTAAAACAACAAAAAAATACTTGTTTGGGCTTCAAATTCTATTATACATTATAACTGTTCTTTACTTGACCAATACTGATAGTATTATTATAATTCTCATGACAGTTTTCATAAGCAATTTCCATTCAAATGTATTTTATCTTCATTTTTAAGACAAAGAATAGATTTTAAATAATGGTAATATCCTTTAACTCAGTCAATACAATTTGACAAATCAGAAATATATATATATGTACTAGTATTTCAATGGAATCTCCCTAGTTATCTATTCCCTGATTTAAGTAGCGAATCTACCAAAACTTCGCAACTTGTGTCATTCTCATGTATAAATTACATCTTATTAAAATGCCTTCCCACTATTATTTATAGCACTAAAACCTTCTCACTGTAAACCTGTGTGTAAAACTGAAAAATTATTCTTTTACTCTTTACTATTATTCTAAGACTCAGGGATGGGCAAATATTGGCCTGAGGGCCACATGCAGCCCGCCAAGACAAATCAGAAAAATCCGCCTTGACCTGAGATTTCCTTCCCGTGCGCGACTGAAGATTCGTCTCGTATTTTCCACAGGATGGTCACATCAATACATATGCGCAGTGAGATACGATATGCAGTGCTTTTCCAGTTGATCTGGTTAATTTTAATTTTGTCTTTGCATTAGAAAATGTATACATTTCCACCTTTAGTGAAACCATGAACCCTCCGAAAAATGTAAAATCGGTGATGAATGTCGTGTGTTTAATGAAGAATGGACAAACAATTATTTCTTTGTTAATACAGAGAATAAAGCAGTGTGTTTATTGTGTTATGAAAAAAAGGTGTGGCTCTCCGCTAACCTTCGCTTCCACAAAGTGACCCCCGATGCGGCCCTCCGCCAACCTCTGCGGCCCCCGAGTCAAAACAATTGCCCATCCCTGTTCTAAGTTAATGATTAATCTTATCTTAAAATGAAAAAGATTGAAGTTTGGATTAAAAAAAAAATATTATGGAACTTAAAATATGTTACATATAATATGTACTGAAAATAAATTCAATTAAAATAAAAAAAAAGTATTATCAAACAGTACATTTTAAGTACACATCTTACATTCAAATGACATTTAGAAGTAAATATATTTTCAAATGAAGCTTAATTTAAATATCATTAATAAGTATATTTATTTTAAACAGATATACCTATCATACATACATTCAGATTAGAAGCATAGGTCATTTAATTTGACTTATGACATTTGATTTTGGATGTGTTTAAAACTTTTCATTACCAATACAAATTAATGGAAAAATATATTTAAATTAAAATGTGCATTTTGAAGTCCTGAAAAAAAATGAATAGTTTGTTTGAAATTTTGTTAATCCAATAAACATCTTATATATCCATTAATCAAATTACTTTTACATCTCAATTCTATAACAACTATGCGCCTTTAATATTTGACTATAACTGTTTGAAGCATGTTTCAACTGAAATGCCAGATGACATTAGAGTTAATATTAAGTACACAAATAACATACACACAAGCAAACGAAATATAGTAATAACAAAAAGAAAAATTAAACAAAAAAATAGTTAATCAATAACATTATCAAGAAAAACAAAAGTAATATAACAAATTATCAAATTTTTTAATAAAAGCTGTATTAGTAATCAAAATACTTCCTCACTGTATTACAAAGACTGTGATTGCATTGTAATTCTATTTTTATTTTTACAGTCGCCGCATTTATATTCATCTCACCAACTTAGACTATCTCTTCACTGATAAAAGCTAGAAGTCGGAAACTAGTCTGGGGATATGAGATGGGAAAACACTAAGGATTATGATTCACAACCTTCTAGCATATATTGTTTACTAGAGTTTGCACTAGGTGGCAACTATTGTGTGAAAAAATTTTGCTACAGACAGATAAACTACTGTTATACTATTATGCTCTTGATAAAAACTGTAATCCATAGAAATAATACAAATGTGTCTGTTTTAATTATATTTAACATTACGTGTATGACCTACTGGTTCCCATTTTTCTACTTTAAAAAAATATATATATTTACAAATAAAATCTTTCTAAGATTAAAAAAAGAAAAGAAAATATACACAATACAACATATTAGTTAATAATCATTTTTAGTAAAGAATATTAGCAATAAGTAAAATTAATAATAAACACTCAATTAATCAACTGGTAAAAAGATTCTGATTCTTTAGCAATAGTTAGGTTTGAGTATATATATTCAGTTATGTTCAGGAAATAATAAACTATTGATTCAATCATCTATAAACTTTTTAATTTTTTTGGGTCTAGGCAGAAGAAAGATTGAGGTAAGCAATGGTACTTACATATTAGTTTGACTGTGAGATTTCACATATACAGTATATTAGTCTGGCATTAGATGGTAAGAGAAAACAACATTTTGTATATGAAGAAAATTATACACTTATATTAATATAACATGGACACAAGCAAATGTGCAAATAAAGACCAAATCAAGTACATTTACAACCTTCTAAAAACAAAAACTATTAATTTTTTTAGTGAATAAGAGATACTATAAAATAAACTCAATTAAATAATTATATATCTAATGAAACAATAATCACTAATGAGAATTCTGAAACCAAACTCCAACACTGATTATAAACATAAAACAACCAGTTGATGATTTAACATATTCATTATTCCTTAAAATAAAACTTTTTTTTTCTCTCTCAAAATTATAAGTCTAACTGAACAAACATTCATAATAACACATTTGAATAAAATTCTATATAACAACCTCAAGATCTGAAACAAATATATCAAAAAATTGTAGGGAGTAGGAGGATATTTTTCCCAATCATTTTGGCATTACAGCATTTAATTAACAGTTAAAAAAAAAAAAATCCTGAGTGAAATTAGATTTTTTAAAAAATTACATTTTAAAATTTTTTGACCATTTTTCTCCTGTTTTCAGCATACACCAGGACTAGTATTGCTAAATTTTTCTTTTCGTTTTTGAAATCAAACATGTGCACCTTTCTCCTCAATAATGCAGTTAGATGAGTATAATTCTGTGGTTGAAGAATAATATGTTATAACATAAAAGATTGAAAAAAGACCATAATTTAAATGTGTGATAACACAAGACCCAACCTATTAAATTTTTGATGTCTATAGTCATTCAAAAATGTAAGTTAGAATATATGCATGCAAAGATTTAATACCTGTTAATCAGCAAATAAGAAAATTTAATAGCTCTAACTTAACGGAATTTTTACATGGATCAAATATTATCCCATCTTGAATGAGACTTCAGATCTTACAGATTAATTTATCATAAGTATAAGTTAATCAGTGAAATGGTGCCTATAAGGTCGCATACGCCAAATCCTATTTCAAGAAATAGATTTAACTATTATCGGCTATATCCATATTATCAGGCCAATAAATATATATAGAAATGGTATCCTTTCAGACCTTGTGATTTAATCTTACAAGCTATATGAAGAATTTAGAATATTCAGATTATGCTCTTTCAACTGATTTGCTATTCTTAAAATTCTGAAAAAAGTTCAGTTTTGTGAAGATTCCTCAAAAATATATCAACATAGTTCTATATATTTTCATAACTATTTAGTTTGAAATCACACACTATTGGAAATAATAGCTGAAATTACTTTTCATGAGTGCATTCAAAATATGCATTTTAACCAAAATACAATGAAGGATATAATAAAGCAGATCTAATGAGGTAGATTTTAGCAGAAATAATTTGACACTGGTTTTAATATAGAAAGAACCAAGTGAAATCCTTATATAATTTAGATAGGATATCCATAAATACTGAAGAGTTACATGTCAATGAATAGTTGCCCTACTTCTGGTTTAAGAGATCATGACCAGAAACAAAAGAGAGTTTATAAAACAGTGAATAACTGCTTTTAATAATAACATTTTTAGTAATATAATCACATTACCTATGTAGGACAAGATAGAATTCTTGCACTCAAGAGATTATACATAGACTTCATGAGATTAAAAAAATTCAAATAAACAATTCATTTAAATAATAGAATAAATACTTGATAATGTTTAAATACAATTATACTAATAGCACATTTAATATATAAAATTTATTATTAATATACATATACATCAAAATTATTTAATAGTTACAATATACAAATATATATATATATATAAACTAAGAAGCTTGAATAGACTGTCAAGAGACAGTCATAGCAAGCAAACACCAATCACTATTGATAAGGTATTATTTGATTAATCTATTGCTTAAGTTATGCTGTATAAATACAAAAAAAATTTATATATACAAAAAAAATGTATGTGGATAAATGTATTTCTTTTTATAAGTATAAGTCTTTAGAACAAAATATAAGTAATAATATAAAGTATGTGTATTATCAATATGAACATAAAACAATGGCTTTTAGGTATCATAATTAATTATAAAAATGTTAATTAAATATTTACATTTAATTAAAACAATATATTAAAAATATATAATTAATTTTCAATAGTAATAATTTATTAAAATGTTTAGCAAATCATAGAATCTGAAGATTGCAAAGAAAGGTTAGAAATGCATTGAAATGTGGAATATACTAGTATTTTATTTTTAAAAAAAAGTATTACATAAGATTCTCAGGAGTTTACTTATTAAGTCTGCAGTAGGCACTGATTAATTATCACCATGTGCAAAAAGGTTTTATTGCCAAAAAAAATCTCATATCTTGACTCTAACCAATAAACATCACGTTTCCCATTTCTTATGCTTGCTTATAACTGTTATTAAAACAGGCAAAACTCTCCATACAATAGTGCTACTCAGTGCAATCCAGAGTAATCAATGGATGCCAGAAGGCTTGTGCATAAAATCCCTATCTAGTGCCTACTCATCCAATATCCCCAGATTATATAAGTTAATGAGCTTGAATTGAAAATACACGTGGGTTTTGTTTTACGCGGATTTATTTAACGCGATTTTGAAGTTACACGATTCATGTTTCTTCAGAAGTCGAACTCCGATAATGCGCTATTACTTTAAATAATAAATTTCGCGCACTTACGTCATATTGAAAGTAATAGCACATTATTGGAATTTGACTTTCATCTTAATAATTTCAATATTTTCAGTGCTTTATAATAGTAAGATTTTATGCAATAATGAAATTAAAATCATGATTTCCACATTTTATGTACACATATTAAATTTTACAAGATTATAATGTAAATTTGTTCAAACATTGTGCATATTAATTTTGCATTTTAAATCACATTCTGTTTTTGCTTTTTAAAAAAGAACATAATCAATTATTAATCATTTAGTGTCTGCAAGTTTATTTTTAAAAGGTGAGTAATAGCAGTGGGCACAATTAAATTCGACAATTAAAAATTAAAATCTGATTTTTAATTGTAATTAACAATTTAAAAATTACTTAAGGCGACCTGAAATTAATGTGATGTGAAATGAAATTTGATTTTTAAACAGAATTGAAAATTAAAAAATTAAAGACAAAAATAAGAATTTAATTTTTAGTTGTTAGTTTTAATTAAATTTTTCCCAGCAGTGTAGAAAAAGATAATGAAACAGAAGTGGAACCTGTTCCTTTCACTGCAAAAATGATTCGAGAAGGTCTTCAACTTTCTAATCAGTTGGCGAATTATTTTCTTATCAATGACACTAATCACGAACATGCTCTTAAATTCCAACGAGAGCTAAATGGTTGTATCTCTGGATATCGTGAGTTTCATAAACAATTAATAAAATCATCATCTCAAAGATTAATTACTAATTATGTTGTCACCAGAAAACCATTAACACAACATGAGAGTGAAGTTGGCGCTAGTTATATTTCCTCTTGTGAAGAATCTGATTTTTTACCAGTTTGCAAACGAACCCGTTTATCGGCAAATAGCGATAATAATTAAAACGTGTATAAAAAAATGTAAATTACTGTAAATTATGCATAAAAATATATTGTTTTGAATAAAATTAAATATTATAGTTAAAAAAAGTTTGTCTTGTATCAATTTTTTTCAAATTTGAAATTTTTTATTAGTCATATTTTATTTCCTTATTTTTTTTTGCGCGAATTTTAAAGTAATTTTACGTTGGTGCTTTGCTTTTATGCGATTTTTGAAAAATCACAGTCTGTATCCCCCCTTTTTCAAGGTAAGTTACGTCTATTTTTGTGCGATTTCTTTTGCGTGTGTTTTCTGAGGAACCTATCTATCGCGTAAAACGAGATCCAGGTGTATTGTGTTTTCAGTGTTTTCAATTTTAGACTCATAGTTTTTTAGTTAAGTAGAGCTAAAAGGTGATTGCTAGAGGGTTGCATTAGATCTTAAGATCTAAGTGCAGTGCTCTCAGATCCAAGACTCCTCACTAATGAAAGCCACAAGCTAGAAACTAATCTGGGGATATTAGATGAGTAGGTACTAGATAGGGATTTTATGCACAAGTCTTTTGGCATTCATTGATAATTCTGGCTTGCACTGAGTGACTGGCACTACTGTATGGAGAGTTTTGCCTGTTTTAATAACTAACAATGTTATCATTTCTAGAATTTTCTATTACTGGAAAAAAATAAAGAATATTTCCAGAGTTCCTAATCAACCTGCAATGGGTGAAAATTGTAAGAATTTGATGCTATTCTAACATGAATTTTCCAAACATAAGTATTGAATTCAAATAAGTGTTTGAATTTTATTTTCAAAAGATTATCCAATTCTCTCAGATGTAACATAAATAAATCAAATAGGACAATCAATAATTAATTAAACATGAACATTCATAATCACATTGAGAGGTACATATTTATCCTGCTTTGGATATATATCTACTCATACATAATTAAAGATGATAATCAACAATCATCATTCAGTTAATGTAATGAGTTTACATCATTTATATATAACTTCTATCTTTACTTCATTATTATATATGTTTTATCTGTTCTTATTTATGAATTTGAGACTTGAAGATTTAATAGAAAAGCAATACAGACTTCTGACCATTCAACGAAGTATGGAGAAAGGTATGTTAGGACTAATAAAAAGAAATCAACAACAAAATGCATGGGTGGAGAACAAACAGGTATTTGAAAGAACTGAGAAACTGAAGCGGAGCTGGACTGCATGTATTGGTAACAGATGGACAGATCAAGTTTTCAACTGGATTCCAAGAAACTATACAAAGAGACTAGATGCGAGATAGATGAATAAATAAGGGAATTTGATGGTGTGATGTAGAAAAAAGAGGCTAGGGATAAAAAAACTGGATTAAACTTGGAAAGAATTCATCTTGCAATGAATAGTTAAAAATAATGAAGAATGATGATGAATATTGAACACATCAGCATAGATTAGTGCAGTGGTAAACTAGCAGACTGGAACTCAAAGATGGGGGCCTATACAAGCTCCTAAGCAAGAGCAATTCAAATATTTTCTATTTAAAAAATTTTCGAATTAAAGATAATAATCACATTTTTCAAAAACGATCTTTTAGGGGTATGTGGGACATTGTAAGACTTTCTTTAATATTTTTTTGTCTTTTTTTTTTTAAACTAAAAAAAGGAGGGTTTTAATTATGGCAAGTTAATTGAGTAATTATAATCATTATCTCAAAAATAATGTGATAACTTGAAAAACATTTTTGACAGGTTTTCTTTAGAATAAATTACTGTCAAAATAGCTTACTCAAAAATTAATAATTCTGAAGTAATAAAAGATAAAATTTTAAATATTAATCTATTTTTATAGTACAATGCAAAAATCTTTAAATGCAATCTAGCTAAAAAAAATTTTTTTTTTTTTTTTACAAAGGAATTTCCTAGAATTAGGAGTGGGGGGGGGGGATTCGCATTGTTTAAAAATTAACATTTCAAATTAGATTATAATAAGTTTGGTTATAATTCTAAACTAAAAACAAAAGAAAAAATACCAAAAGGGAATATAAGTCCGTTTTTAATTTCCTCATACACTTATATATCATCATTATAGTATTTTAAAACATTTTTTTCATAACCCAATATCTAATTCTAGCACAATCGTAGGATCTAATCAATTTTACTTACAAGCACAACTAATATTCTTAGGAGGAAACTGTGACTAATTATATGTGAATACAGTTTATGTAATAAGCAGATACTAATAGAGATCAAATTACCAGCAAAGACGGATCTCATAGAATATGAGAGGAACAAGCTTTTATATCTAAACTGACAATCTTGATAAAAAAGAGCAATAAAGCTTTTCTTTCAGGTTTCACTCTAATTGTACACTCTAATTAACTGATAAAAAAGACAGGTTTCTAACATGTGCTTATTGGTATTTGTTAGATTAAATGGATATCGTTAAATTTCATAATTAAAAATAAACTCACTAATTAGGGTATGTGCAATTCATTTTAATTTTTACTGCTCTTGCTTAGACACTTCGTTAAGAATTTTTTATTCAATATTAAACAGTATACTTTCAAGGAAAAAATGAATACCAATAAATTCACTGAAAAAAATATGGAATATGTATGTATTTCATATACTTATAAAACAACTTAGATGAAAGTAGGAAAGTAGGACTAAAGATAAAGGTTAAAAAGACTAAAGTAATGTTTAATGGATTTTTCTCAAAATATGAAAATAAAGATTGATTATGATGAGTTAGAAGAAGTTAACAGTTACAAATACCTTGGTCAGATTATTAATACAGATGGAAACATAATGGATGAAATTAATCATAGAATTAAACTTGGTTGGAGAGCTTTTGGTAGAAATAAATTGATACTAAAAGGAAATATGCCTATGTGTTTGAAAAGAAAGGTTTTTAATAAATATATTTTACCAGTTCTTACTTACAGATCTGAGACTTGGACACCTAATAGAAGAGCAATATAGAGACTTCAGACCACTCAAAGAAGTATGGAAAGATGCATGTTGGGAGTAACAACAAGAGATCGAAAACGCAATATATGGGTAAGAGAACAAACAGGTGCTACTGACCTCATTGAAAAAATTAAAAGACTGAAGTGGAGTTGGACTGAAAATATTGCTAGAAGAGATGATAATAGATGGACAATTGAAATCTTAAACTGGATTCCAAGAGATTTAAAAGACCCAGAAAAAGACCACATGTAAGATGGATGGATGAAATAAGAAAGTGTGCAGGTGTGATGTGGAGAAAAGAAGCTAAAGATCAGAGAAGGTGGATTGAACTTGGAGAGACCTTCATCCTGCAGTGGATTGATAATGGTTGATGATGATGAATCAAAAGAAGGTGCTGAATATGTTTTATATTGCAATAATGATGACAATGAAATTTCATGTCAACTCTAATATTTTAAAATGTATTTTCATTACCTAAAGTAATAATATTTCTGTCTGCTATGCTTCAAATCTTTTTGGAATCCAATCTGGATAAAATTTGATCTTCCTTTGAGGCAATCAACTAATGTGCAATCCAACTAAACACTAGTTAACTATAGAGTATTTAGTTATTCTTAATTAGAGATAAAACAACAAAAAAAGTTTAAACTCTCACCATCTGCAAATTGGCAAATCTGATAATGTTTCCCCCTTCAGAGCTCCTCTAAGAAAGACTGTTAAAAAGATCTTTGGCTCATAAAATGATATATAACAGTTGTTTATCTTTCATCTATCTACTAAACTTTTGACCATTCTGTGCTCAATTCCTTTAATTTTAATTATTTATTTTATGGTAGATAAATAAAATCAATACACAACAAACATAGTCTTCTATTTAAAAATAGCCCATTAATTTCAATGTATCTTCTCCTTTACTTTTTTTGCATTCTTCATATATATTATTTTTTATAAATCTCCACATATACACTCCAATGCAATTTTTTTTATATATAATTCCTTTAATTTTCTAACAGTTTCGACTGTCCTGCAGTCTTCATCAGAGCTACAACATGTTTAAATGTTGTAGCTCTGATGAAGACTGTAGGACAGTCGAAACTTAGAAAATTAAAGGAATTATATATATAAAAAATTTACATTGGAATATATATGTGGAGATTTATAAAAAATAATATAATTTCAATATATAAATAAAACACATTCTCTTCTTCTTTATAAATAGTTTTATTATATGAACTATTATAAAATAAATAAATAACACTCCAATGTTTCATCTATATTTTTTTATAGTCTTTCTCAAGGCACAAATTAAAAAATACATAAAAAACAACGAATATAAATACAAATATTCCCCAATAATCCAAATACATATGTTATATGTATTTGAATTATTGGGGAATATTTATAATTTTTGTTTTTTTGTGTGTGCCTTGATAAAGACTATAAAAATATAGTCGAAATGTCAAGTAGACCAGCATGTGCTTTATATATGGTAAATCAAATCTATTCTATATGATCAATTAATTTATCATTCTTTGATCAACTTAATCTAGTTTTATCAACTTGTCTTCTTTTTTAATTTTCTTATAAATAATTTCATTACATATTCATGTATTCCCAATTTTTCTCCTGCTTTTCTTATATTTTCCCCATGAAAATGATTCTGCTACTTTGTGAAAATAGAATTGCAACTTTACTATAGATTGAAAATTTTACATTAAGTTATTCTTTTCACCATCTTTCAATACTTAGGTATTCTGTTCATTTTGATTTTTTTTAAAAACTATTTTAGATATTATTAATAGCCATAGTAGTATTTTATTTACCATTTATTATATAGATGTAATCTATATGTTATTCTGTGACCATTGTAGATAAATATTATGTAATCATTGAACAATTAATAGTTGAAATAAACATATTTCTATAAGCAATTTCTGACTATTTGGTTTTCTAATAAAGAATACTATTTTTGATTCAAACAGGCAAAACTCTCTATCCATATTGCCACTCAGTGCAAGCCAGAGTAATCAATGAATGCCAGAAGGCTTGTGCATAAAATCCCCATCTAGTGTCTACGCATCCAATATCCCCAGACTAGTTTCTGACTTGTGGCCTTCATCAGTGAGGAACCTTGGATCTGAGAGCAGTGCACCTAGATATTAGGATCTAATGCAAACCCTCCAGCTGCCATCTTTTATCTCCATTTAACTACAAAACAATGAGTCTTACACTTTAATATTTTCAATCCAAGCTCATTAGCTTATATAGTCATACATTTTGGTGATTTTGGTTCTTTAATAACCATAGCCACCATTATCCTATTAGGCAGGATTGGTTTTAAGCCAAAAAACATCACATGATCACCATTTCTTATGCTTGCTCACAACTGTTATTAAAACAGGCAAAACTCTCTATATGTTTGCCATTCAGTAGGCACTAGATGGGGATTTTATGCACAGGCCTTCTGGCATCCATTGATTACTCTGGCTTGCACTGAGTGGCAATACTTATAGAGAGTTTTGCCTGTTTTCAAAAACAGTTATGAGCAAGCATAAGAAATGGTGATCATGTGATATTTTTGATTTACATGTTTTTCTTAGTTTCCTATTTTGATAATTTCCTATTTTGCAAACGATGTGAAATTTCAATGCATTTAAACTGAAGGCAATTCCCTTGTGCAGCTAAGTTAATAATTATAATTTAAAAAAAAACAGCATATGGTTCTTTATTGCTAAGGAGTTCATAAGAGGTTTGAGCGCCATATCTGCAAGCACCAGAACCGATCCTGGGACCTCCCAATCCCAAGTTGGGCATGTTACCAACTACATCAAAATGTGCTGGGCAATAATTATATAATTTAGTGAACTCAAGCATAAGCTAATTACAGACATCTATGAATGTTTCACAAAACGATTAGTATATATCAAAGTAAAACCTTATATAACTATATACTATTTCTAAATCAGTTTTTATGAGTAATATAACTTATCAATCCTTATGATTTTAAGCATCAGTGTAATTTTGATTTTTATGATTTTTGAAATACGTACTCATTATTTTTCTTAAGAAAACTTTTATTTATCTTTCATCTATATTATCATCTTAATATTACTGCAATTATAATGAATATGTATGAAGTTTTAAAAAACAAGTATTTATTTATAGTAATATTTCATTCGCTTACTGCGGCAATATTAAACCTTTATTTAAAAATCATTAGTAACAAAAATAGTGATAACATTATAAATTTATATTTCTTTTTTCAAAAATAACTTTTCCAAAAAAATAATTCTTCATATGCACATATTTTAAGAATCTTTCACAAATCAGATTTTCTACAAATCATGTAAATAAATTTGCAAACAATACTTTCTGCTGTTAACAAGACAAAAAATGGCCGCTTTCAGCTGATAGCTGATTAATAATTGATATTTTGGAGGAGTGTATGAAATGTTACTTTAATAATCATCTTAGCTAAAATCATATTATTTGCAAGTTTATTAAAATAGTTTGTGAAAAATCTATCTTATGAAAAATTCTTATGATATGTGCATATTAGGAATTATTTAGCCAAAAATATTCTACGTTCTCAGTGCTATATATTTAACAGCCAATATTTATATGGTTATTAAAATTAGCAAAATTATTCCACAAGTTACTTAGTAAGTTTATAAATTATATATTTTTTATCACTTTTTCTAGCTTTTTTCATCATTTCCACAAGTAGGATAATCTCCCAACAGGGATGGATAATCGTATAATCTGAAACAGAACATAAATTATAAAGAGTCATTTAGACTGTGAAGGTTTTTGTAACATTATTATTTTAAATTCGCTAAGAATCACTGTACTATTGTTTTCTCATCATTAACTATCTTTAATAGGGTTCATTGCTTTGGCAAGAATATCCCTAGCCTTTATTAACATGAGCTGCATTTGCTAAAGAGTAAAATGCTCATATGAATGACTGATTATTTTAGGGCTAACCTTTTCAATAGCCACCACATGTTAATCCAGTAATCGCAAAATGTACATTTTTGAATTTTAAAATAATTAAAATTTTTTTTTAACTAAATAAAATAAAATAATCAAATTATTGCTTAGGAATTTACAAAAAGTTTCAGCATTGGTTTGACGGAACTGGGTCACGATCAATGGACCTTGACACCCATATCGCCATCACCATTACAGTAAACCATGAACGACATAGTACTCAACATTTGTAATATACATAATGTCTCTGAATTAATACTATTTTCTCAATATCACTGAATGCTTGTATTATGCATAGACATTTTTCTTAAGATTTGATTTTCTGACCGGTGGAGTTTTTTTTCCTTCAATCTCTAAAGTATTTTTTTAAAAAAATAATTTTTTAGAATTGGATCAATATCTGGTGATTAAAGTAGTTAGATCGTTTATGTTTTATTTAAGCCAATACTAAAATAAATACAATTTGTTTTTATACAATATTTATAAAGATTCAGATTTGCCTGGATGAAACAAATCTAACCAAATAATTACTTATTAAAATAAATGTATATACAAGAGAGTCTAATTCCTATTTTTAGATACGACAACATAAGAATGTCAATAATTTAAAAAGAACAACACTTTGTATAAGTAGAGTTTAATTTTAAAAGTTCTAAGTTTACAAATTCTTTTTACTGAAATGACTGATAACTTTTATTTACAACTGGCAACAAAATGTATGTATAAATGGATTATTCTCCTGTACATGAGGGGTCAGAATGACTAATATGTCAACATGGGTAGGATGACAACCTTGGCACTAACAAGGGCTTTGAATGTTCCATCATCAGATTTTCAAGGAAATGGAAGGCTGAAGAGTTGTGAGTTGGAATAGTTTGAAACCTGTCCATTAAAGTATGAAGATTGGCTATCTTAATATAAAGCTGAGCACTGATTGTATATATGTGTGAGGATAGTAATCTAGACCAACTGATGATTGATGGTTTAGCATGAAATACATATATTGGTGATTATTTATCTTTTCAACATGTGTGTAATCAGGTGGGTCAGCAATATGAGATGGCACTGAGAGTAGTGGGTCGTGTGAAAGTCTGAGTTCGAATCCCGCATATATTACATATATAAATGCAGGTTTAAGCCTGTACAATGTATTAATTTACTTACTACAATAAATTACAATTTGCAAAGACAAAATTTACTATAATGTAAGTAGATCAATATGTCTATATAATGCAATTTATCTTGAAAAATGGAGGGGAGGGGGTATACTATATATACAAACAATTTCTCAAATAAAATAATCAAACAAACTTTAGTTTAAAAAATAAAAATTTAATAATTAATCAAAGCAAATTAGTAGAATTAGATTTAATTGGAAATAGTTTCTTTTAATTAAAATTTATCTTTTAACTAAATAAAAGTATTTATAGTTTCAATTTGTTAATATATATTTTAAATAAAAATGGGTTCTAATTGTAACAAAATTAATTAAAAATTAAAGTTGGTGGAATAAAAATTTCCTGTATAAATAAAAGCGAGTACAATTTTTTTTTATATACAATTTTAATGAAATATTTAATTTAATTAAATTTAATGCATGATTTACTGTAAACAGTGATATTACACTTTAAAACAATATTTCACAAGGAGCAGTTGATACTATATGTGATTTGAATATTAAAGTTAATTATAAATAATTAGAAATTATATCATAACTTATGGGTAGGATGAGAAGGTTGGCGCTAAGGTGGGCTTTGAGTATTACATCATCAGATTTTTAATGAAATGGACGGCTGAAGAGTTGTGGGGTGGAATGGTTTGAAGCCTGTCCATTAAAGTATGAAGATTGGCTATCTTAATATAAGCCAAGTTTTGATTATGTATATGTGTGGAGATGATAATCTGAACCAACTGATGAGTGCTGGTTTAGCATGAAATACAGTATGTATATTGGTGATTATTTATTTTTTCGACGTGTGTGATCAGTGTATCAGCGGTATGAGATAGCATGAATGGCTGAGGATCGTGTGAAAGTCTGAGTTCAAACCCTCTACATATTAAATATATTTCAAATAAAATAATTAAAATTATTTATATTTGAACAATTATAATAATTTGATTAAGAAATTCTTATATTTAAAAAGATATAAATAATAAAAACATTACCCATAACATACAAAACAGAATAAAATTAATAAATTATTAACAAGGGAATACTCTTTTGGAACAGTACACAAGACTCATGTCAAAAATCTGGTACATTGCAGAGTGATGGTAAAGTGTGAGTTACTTATCTTATTGCTGAGAGTATTATTTTATTTTAACCAGATATAATTTAATAAACTTTTTAGCCTAGCATTTTATCAATAGCATTTAACGATTTATAAATATGATAAATACTCTATAAATATGATTCTAGGAATAAACACAGTATATATTTTAATACAATCCAAATGATTCATTTCATTTTCATCAAATAAACATCCATTAGATTATAATCTTGTTCTTTTAATGAATCAAAAAATGAGAATAATAATAATAATAATTCACTATATAAACATAACATACTAAAATTGTTCTGGGTTTATTAATTCACCACCAGATGTGATACTGTCTCAATCTTTTTTTTTTTTAGCAATGTGTGTTTCAAAAAGGCCTTGCAAAGGGGTTCCAACATACATAAATCCAAGTTCTATACATATCTTTTGTATTACATGATCACCATCTCTTATACTAGCACATAATTGTTTATAAATAAGGCAAAACTCTCCATACAGTAGGATCTAGGTGCAGGGCTCTTAGATCCAAAGCTCCTCACTGACAAAGGCCACAAGTCAGAAACTAGTCTGGGGATATTGAATGAGTAGGCATTAGAAAGGGATTTTATACACAAACCTTCTGGCATTCATTGATTACTCTGGTTGGCACAGGGTGGCACTACTGTATGGAGAGTTTTGTCAGGTCTTTTTTTTGCAGATGATATATTTTTGTGTGCAGAAAAAAAAGAAGATATGGAAGTTATGTTGAGGACATGTGCAAGGATGGGTAAAGAGATGGGGATTAAATTTAGTGAAAAAAAATCAAATATAATGATGGTTAATAATGAGGAAAGAGAAGATGTAGAATTTTTATTGGGAGATATTAAGTTAAGTGTGGTGAATAGATATAGTTATTTGGGAATTATTTTAATAATCAGAAAAGTTATTTGGATGAAAGGGAGAAAAAATTGATAAATGAAGCAAAGAAAAGAAAGGGATTGATAAAGAAATTAACAGTATTTTCATATAATAAATATGATGTAGCTAGAATTATATGGAAAGGAGTTGCAGTAGCAGGGTTAACATATGGTAATGATGCATTATATGTTAGTAAAAAGATATTAGATTATTTAGAAAAAGCTCAAAGGGAAGTAGGAAGACATGCATTGGATGCAGAAGTATGGACAGCAAGGGAGGCAATTCAAGGTGAAATGGGATGGTCAAGTTTTCATATGAGAGATGCAAAAAGTAAAATGAAAATGTTTGGTAGATTGCAGTTTATGGATAATAAAAGAATAGCTAAAATAGTATTTAATTGGATTATGAGTAAAGGGCAGGTTACAAGATGGGTGAGAAAGGTAATGCGGTATGCAAAAGATTTGGATAAAGAATTTATATCAGTATATTTGTACAAAAGATGGGATGATTGTGTTAAGAGGATTATTGAGTGTTATAGTAGTAAGGAATGGGATAAAATTTATGTTAAGAGGATTATTGAGTGTTATAGTAGTAAGGAATGGGATAAAATAAATTTATTAATAAAGACTAGGGAGTTAGAGAGATGGAGAAATAGTATGGAGAGTAAAAAGAGTTTAAATATATATAGAAGTAAACAGAATATTAGGTGTGAGTTAATATATGATAATAGTAAGGAAAGTAGTTTATTGTTTAAGGCTCGAACGGGATCTTTAGCTACAAGAGAATATACATGTAAATGGAAAAATATGGGTGATTTATTTTGTAAATTATGTAAGGAAGGAATTGAAAATATTAGGCATTTGTTAATTGAATGTAAATGTTTGAAAACAGAAAGGGTACATATAATGAAGTTGTGGAAAAATAAATATGAAAAGAGTGATTATACAATAAGTGAATTATTGGTTTTTATGCTGGGTTTGGGAAAAGATTAGGGGGATTTAGATATAAAGGTTATAAAGTTGACAAAAATTATGTTGTGGAAATGGAATAGAGCAGATTATGGGTAAATTTAGAGTGGGGAATGTAAAAGAAAGTGGCTAACAGGTTTATCTGGGCATAATTGCTGAGATATTCTTGACTTCGTTTAAGGAGAAGCCATAATACATCACATCACATCATCACATCACCTTATCTTTTGCATTGTTACGTGTGCTTTCTCTTATTATTAATAAAGTATTACAGTGTATAAAGTATATTTATATAAATCAAAGCACTTCTGCATAAATTTCATTAAACTTAAATATTATGCATAATATAATACTTAAATTTAATTTTCCATAAATTAATTGTATACTTATGACTCATGATCATGTTTTCTTTTGTTCTTTTTAAACAATGACAAAAATTAGATTATTTTATTAACAGCACAGATATAAATAATAATAATAATAAAACCAGTTGAATTTAGATATTTAAATACTATAAGATTTCTTTGTATATAACAACACTCAAAGGAGTATGGAGAGATGTATGTTGGGAGTAACAAGAAGAGATCGAAAACGCAATGTATGGGTAAGACAACAAACAGGTGTTACTGACCTTATTGAAAAAATTAAAAGATTGAAATGGAGTTGGGCTGGACATATTGCTAGAAGAGATGATAATAGATGGACAAATGAAATTTTAAACTGGATTCCAAGAGATTGTAAAAGACCCAGAAAGAGACCACATGTGAGATGGATGGATGAAATAAGAAAATGTGCAGGGGTGTTGTGGAGAAGAGAAGCTAAAGATCGGAGAAGATGGATTAAACTTGGAGAGACCTTCATCCTGCAGTGGATTGATAATGGTTGATGATGATGATGATGATGACAGTAACAGTATTTTTAAAACTTACTAAATTATTTTTTCCAACAATAAAATTGCTAGTCACTTTTCTCTAATTATACATGATTAAACCTAATTATTTCTAATTGTTTACAACTTATACATCTGACAAAATATATTAAATCTGATATATTTCTAAGATTTATACTGTAGTCTTCAAAAGTTTCAACACATATCTGCCAGTCATATAAGATTTTTGTAACTAATGTAAATTAACAAATATCTTTTATTTTGTATGATAATAGCTAAGATCACATGGCTGAATATATTAGTAATTATTTGACAACAGCAAAATTGATAGTAATTTGTTTAATTACATGTGGTTATACACAATTATTTTATAATTTATATATCCACAAAAATATATTTCTCAATATATATTAAGGCTATAACCTTAAGATTATGTGCCTAAAATGCGACAGTAGGAACCTCTAAAAATCTAAACACAAGATTAACGACTTTAAAAAACAAGAGTGGCCACTCTTATCTTCGACCTGATTTCTAAATATAGGTGAATCTAAATTTAGCATTTTAATTTGAGAGCGTGAAGCTATTAACTACTTCACTGATTAAGTCCACAATTTCTATACAAACCACATACGTGAAATCTATGCAGAAATAATCTTCAGTTTATTAATATGGCTGTATTAGTTATTGAAATTTAGAAATAATTTCATACTGATTGTTAAATATTTTAATAATTAATATCTACAATATAATTGCTATCAATCGTCTAACTATTACATTTTATATACTCATCTAGAGAATGATTGTATTGGTATCTTGAGTTAAGGGAAGTCACTATTGCCAATAAATAGCTTATTAATTTATTCTTTATTTTCACTGATAGCCTGTTTTATTAATATGCAGTGTTTTGTATATGCACACTTAAATATATGCAATAAAATATTGTAATAAATATATTACTCTTGCATATTCATTCAACCATGTTTTCCTTTTAATAATCTGAATTATATATACTCAATGTTAAAGTTTTGAATACTATCAATAAATATATCTTACCTTGTTATCTTTTGTAGTAAGACTTTCAAAAGAAGACAGATCTTCGGTAGATGAAATTAAATATGGTTGAACAGTACTCGAGTCATTTACTAAAGGCTGAAGACATTGTGGTCGTGGATGACTCCATTGTCCTTTAGCTGAACAATAAATTTCAGACTCACCTAACAAATAATATCCTTCTTCACACAAATATTCCACAGTTTTATTATAGGAAAATAACTCTCCAATTCGTTTACCATTTAAAGGAATTCCAGGATCTGCACAAATAACAGGAACTGCTGCGTAATCAATATAAAATCCATTTGCTTTGGCAGTTTGATCTGCCAAGTTATCCGTGCTAAGAACTATTGATAAAAAATTACGTTGACTTGTTATATTTGGAGGATTTTTATTCCCATCAAACCTTATTTTTTTTGATAAAGTACTATCATAAATATCTAAAAAGTTATAATCTCTTCCTTTTATTGTATGTACGTTAGGAAGACTAAAGTACTGAAAATTGAGTATGATTTGATAACCATCTTTAGCTGTAATAGTCCACTTGCAATTCTGATTTCCTTTAATGTAATTATCTGGGTATCCAGGATTGGCGATAGAACCTTTACCAGCTTTTCTTTTTATAACTCTTTCTTTGGGACACTCAAAAACAATACATCTAGGTGGTTCATTACTCCATTGAGGTAGTGATAATAGCTGACTTTTACATAAAGCATCTGCGTTACCAGCTAAATCATAAGGAGGATAACAATGATATTTTATAGAAGCATTGACAGAATAATTTGTCCCAGATGTATAACCATTTATTGGAGATTTTGGTTTTTCGCACATTTTAGGATCAAATAATTTGTATCGTATTAGAAATGTACCATTTATATTTGTGACATTTTGATTCCCACTGCGAAATTTCAGTATAAAGATTTTTGCAACAGTTGGAATTTCTAAACACTTAGATGATTTTACAGAAGCACATAAATGATGTAATTTAAACGTTCGATCATCTAATGTTAACAAAAGACTATCTTCCCTCTGCGCTAATTTTACATGATCTATTTTCACTTCAATAAGTTTACCGGTAGGTGCAGTCAAAGTCCATATGCAGTCTTCATTTGGCGGATAACCATCAGGATATCCTGGAGATTGGATAAATTCATTTTCTGCTAACAGCTCCTCACAATCATTACTGAAACTATAGTTAGGAAATATGCATATTAAAAATATTAAAAACATAGTCCTATCACTGTTGGGCATTATTTAAAGTCATCCACGCTGTTATTAATATAACGATAACAGAGAGAAATCGCAATAGTTTCAGCATTTATACACGTAAGATGATAAAATCCCATGCTTTTTACGGCTAAGAAAGCCTAAAAATAAAGTATTAATTAATTAATATCATAAAATTAAACAAAAATATAATCAGCTTTAACAAACTTAAATTAAAACAAATATTTGTATTTATTAACACCGCGAAAGTATTTGATTCAGTATACATCACACTACATAATTCACAAGTTAATTTACCTGAAAACGAAAACAATAGATAGTTCAAAGTCTCTACGTTACATTTCACGTTATACACATTAGATAATGTTTATCACTTTTCGCGTAAATAAAACATAATTCTTATGAAATATGAAGTCATAAATTATACATAATTCAAATAGGATTTCCAATGTCATTTTCTCCTAAAAACGAAATAATATTTAAGAAAAAGATGAAACGTGCTTAAAATATTGAATGTTTACCTTTCCCACTCCGCCCGCAGGAAGCCATTTTGAAACTTTTTATTTACAATTTCAGTTTGCCGGGAATTTGAGTACAATATGTCTGACGTCACAAATTATTCACTATCCAGAGATTCACCAAAAGTTGTGACGTTTACTGTAATGCGCCATTTTCAAATTGCAATTCTGCAATTATTATGAGTTCATTTTAATTTTTTAAATATTTATAGTACTGTATTAACTAAAGATAAAATCAACCTTCTATAAAAAAATATTCAGTTCTACTGACTTATATTAAAGTTTAAATATCTACATTTTACTTTTGTTCACGATTAAGTAAGTATAATTTATCGTAATATTTGAAGCTACTATGAATTACTTTGAGATGTTGTTTCAAGCAAGTTTAATTTTTTTTTGTTCAAGTAGCGATCCATAGCTATTAAATTAGTGGACCATAAGTATCTAATTATTTTTAGTTAAGAGATAAAACGAAGGAAAACTATAAAACTACCTAATATTTTGACTAGCTTTATAATTATTCTCCGTCTCTTTTTCTGTAGAATTGTGTTGGAAATGCTTTTGCTTTTCAATTAGCTATTTAAAGACTGTTTTACTTTTTACATTATTTTGAAATACCAATATTTTCTGAATATTAGTAAAATAAAAAAAACATTAATCATTTTTATTTTGGTCATTTTGCTTCACACTACATTATATACTGCGTTTTATTTGTTTAGTAAAGTTTTAAATTTTAATAATTTTTGCTCCCAAAACAGAAATGCTGTATTAAATTTAAATATTTGCGATAAATTGTATCGTTAGATATTTGGAATAATGATGAAGATTTTAGAGTATAAAGTAGACAGGTAAGTCTTGTCATGATATGCATTTAGACTCTCTCACACAGGTAGTTACTTCCTGAGTTAGTCTTATAAATGGAAAAATATGGGTGATTTAGTCTGCAAGTTATATAAGGAAGGCTTAGAAATTATTAGGCATCTGTTAATTGAATGTAAATGCCTGCAAGCAGAAAGGGTGCAAATAATGAAGTTGTGGGAGAATAAATATAAACAAAGTGATTATACAGAAAGTGAGTTCTTGATTTTTATGTTGAATTTGGAAAAAGATAAGGGGGATCTAGATATAAAGGCCATGAAGTGGACAAAGATGATGATGTGAAAATAAGATGGAACAGGATAGACAAGAATATGAGAAAAATTTAGGGTGGGGAATGGAAAGGGAAGGTATGGTGGCTAACAAATTTCTCTGAGCATAATGGCTGAGAGATTCCTGACTTTGAAAAAGGAGAAGCCACAGTGCATCACATTAATGTTGCGATATATATACATATACTTGGAGAGAAATATTGATATCTACATTATTCTTAGAAATCATATGCTCTGTATTAACCAGGTAACTCAGAAATTTTAAATAGGATACAAAAAGAAATAGATATGTATTGCATGGTGAAATTTGAAGAGCAAATGAAGCTATTTAATAAAAAAATGAGGTGGGCTTTTTTCTAGTGAGGGGAAAGTAAAAGCAAATTAAAAATGTTTGAAAGATTACAATATATATAGATTTTAATAATTATATTTATAAAGCGCATACTCGTTAATTTAAAGTAATATAAAGGCTACAACCTTAAAACTATGTACCTAAAAAACGACAGTAGGGACCTCTACAAATCTTTAACACAAGATTTATTTAAAAGACAAGAGTGGCCACTTTTATCTAAACCTACTTCTCAAAATAAGTAGGAGAATCTAAAGCATTTTGACTTGAGAGCATAAGGCTATTCAATACCTCACTAATTAAGTCCACAAATTCTATAACACATTAACACTCGCGAAATCTCTCAATTTATGAGTCAGTGTTGAGATCTTATATTTAGAAATCCATTAATATTATATAAAGTTGTAATAATTATATTTATAAAGCACATACTCGTTACTTTAAAATAATATATATTAAGGTTACAACCTTAAAACTATGTGCCTAAAAAACGACAGTAGGGACCTCTGCAAATCTTTAACACAAGATTTATTTAAGAGACAAGAGCGGCCAATCTTATCTAAACCTACTTCTCTAAATAAGTAGGAGAATCTGAGGCATTTTGACTTGACAGCGTAAGATCTCAACACTGACTTGTAAATTGAAAGATTTTATGAGTGTTAATGTGTTATAGAATTTGTGACTTACTTAGTGAGGTATTGAATAGCCTTACGCTCTGAAGTCAAAATGCTTTAGATTCTCCTACTTATTTAGAGAAGTAGGTTTAGATAAGAGTGGCCGCTCGTCTTTTAAAAAATCTTGTGTTAAAGATTAGCAGAGGTCCCTACTATCGTTTTTTTCAACTTTCATCCACATTTCATTGTCAAAAAAATTAAAAATTTTCATAAACATTTACATGTAAATACTGATTTTTTTTTTTGAAAAAATTTTAGCTGTGGTGTAATCAGGCAATATATCCATTAAAAACTGGCAGCGCCGACTGACATCTGATGATCTAGTGATAATATTTGTCTGACCCACATTTAAATCAAAAGTGGGACTATTTTGGAATTAACAATGAATCAAACAAATATTTATTTATTAGCTGTTGAAATTTCACTTTGCAATGCTGGTATTTAATAAATGGAGAAATCTCATTAAATTATCAATATTTGTATGTGTGTGTGTAGCAAAAATATATAAGTAGAGGGTGCTATACGGTAGTCATATTAATATTTAAATCGCCCACTCCAAACGTTATATTTCAGCAACTCCAACTGTCAAAAATATCGAGCCTGAACCGCAAACATCCAAACTCATAAGGATACAGTTTGTCTGTTCGAAGTTCAGATGTGATATTTTTTACAGAAGGTATTGCTGAAGTATAATCTTTGGGGTGGGTGATTTAAATGTTTTTAATTTAATTTTCAATTTGCGATATGCTCTGGAATATTTTTTTTCGTAGTGATATTGTATACTTTTATTGTTAGTAAATTATTCAGTTTTATTTTAAGCTAAGAATTCATCTAAAATGCACATTGCAAAGAAAGTAAAGATGTTCACCAGTCTTCGCAGAATAGTCATATTTCTATTTTTCATCAAGGATAGGGGATGTATTAGGATGTTTAAGCTAAAGCCTCTACATTTTTCACCCATTTGCAAATTCTCACAAACAAAAAAGCATAGATAACCAACACCATACTTAAGGATTGATTTGTAAATTATTTAATGCATGAAGTAGAATCTTTTTTAAATTTTTCCTTATCCTAGATTATAGATCAACTATCCTATCAATTTGTAGAATGTTTATCTTTTCCAACATTACCATTCTACTGCAGCTAACAGATCAATTGTTTTAATTTCCAATTTTAAAACCTATTTGCATAAGACGAATATTCAATTAATCACTACTTAATTCTAATTTTGAATTGGTGCTACAAAATCTGTAAATATAACATTTATGATTCAGTAAAATATATTGTTCCAGCTTGGATTTAAATAGCAGAAAATTACATAAAAGCTGCTTGAAAATAATAAAAATCCTCATTTTGTCCTGATTTTTGGAGGTTAGAAAAGTGTTGATATTCAAAGCACATGCTTACAATGATTGCCAATTTCGCTGACAGGTTTCAGCTTTAAGTAAATGCAAATGAAAGAATTGATGGGTGCTTAGAGTGAAGAGTTAATTAGTGAGGAAGTGATTCAAGCTTGAGACAGCAATGATAGCATCTCACTGAAGATATAACTATGCTAACCTTGAATAATTTATGAAACTAGAAAGACAAAACTCTAATATATCCAATTTCTATCTTTCAACACAGACAATGGTGACTTGAATGACTCAAGATCTGTGTAATTAAAAGACTAATTGCTCCCTCAGACATTTCAGGGTCTTATAAGAAAGCAATAGTCACCTTACTGAAGAATTTCAAATGATCTTTAATTAAAAACTACTGTTTTATTTTTATCCAATAGTGTTATTGGTTCACTTTACAATAGTTTATCTTGTTAAGTTTTTGTTGATATTCATGTAAGTTTTAACACATTCATCCCAAATCTTGGAGAAATTTTAGAAGTTTTATGTACATGAATTTTGTGACTTATTTAATAATTGAATCTTGTAATTTTAAATATATCAGAACTACATATGTATTACCTTCTTTTTTCCCAGCATTTTATGTCATATTTTTGCATATTGATACTTTGCTGCTGCATTTCTTTTATGTCTATTAGACGAATATTTTGGTTTTTATTATTTGGAGTGACTTTTTCTAAATGTAAATAAATAAAAACTTTCATATTAACATTTGATAATGATTGGATGGAAAGTGGAATATCTTGCTCCAATTTTTTTTTTTTTTTTATGCAGAAAATTACTCCAGCATTTAAAACCCATCTTACATTAGATATTTCACCAAATATTTATTACAATCAGACAAGCACATAGGTTTGTTAGTCATATATCCAAACGAGTATTTTAACAATTGCTATCACTGTGAAATAGTTTAATCTTATTATTTAATATCTCTCTCAGTTATTGTTAGATTACTTTTGGTGAGTGAATAAATAAGTAGCTTTTTCAATATTCCAACTCTTAGTTGGCATTTGAAAAATTTATTTGAAAACTAGAATATCTATTTATCTATCATTAATTCTATGTTACATTATTATTACAATTTAGCGTGTCACCTTGATACATATATAAATGGTCAAATATTTGGTGTTAAATTAGGTCATGTGACATATGACTTGATTTCTTTGTAATTCGGTATAGAAACTATTTGTCCACAATGTTCCTTATAGATATAATAATCAATCTAAATAAGATTGAAACAAACAACTAAGTATATTTACAATTATTTAATTATCAACCCGGCTTTCATCTCTTATTGAAAAGGTCTCGATAAGAGATGAAAGCCAGGTTGATGATTATTGTATTACATATATTTTAGTATAATCTAATAATAAATTGACTTTTTTGTTTTTTCAAATTTTTGGCCTGCTGTCAATGCATTTTTCAGTTTTTTTAATCAAGACGTTAGCTTTTTGCGAATGGATAGCGTTAGTTTTATCTAGCTTACTGTCAGTATCCTTTATGTCAATATTTAGACTGGATTAACTTATTAATTCAATATCATCAATATTTGTACGCAGAAAAAATTTTTGTGGCTACAGATTAATCTATTGGAGTTTGGTCAACATTTTTAATCTGATTTTCTTCAATAGGAGTTTATTCATATTAACTATCAGTTTTATATCTCATGATAAAAATAATACTAAAATGATTTCTTTTATATAACAGGTTGCTTTAGATATGGTTAATGTTTATATATATCAACAATTGTATTTGAATTAGAAAAATGTTGGCATCTAAGTTCTTTCTCCTGAAAGTATTTGTTAAGTGTAAACAGAAAAAATTGTGATTTCTAGTCAAAGGGATCTACAGTTAGCATAAAACTAAATACACTAAATATATAGTTAATGACATATCTGATTTATGTAATTATATAAGCAAATTGTCTTAAGTTCAAATTCTTAGGATTTTTTTGAATTTTAATGTGTATATACATTACTTCCAATTTTAAATCTAAAACTCTCTGATGAAGGCCATAAGTCAGAAACTGGTCTAGGGGTATGAATATGATAACACTATTATCTAGAGTTCAGTGATTATTTGAGCTTTAAGAAAGATTGCCTGGAATAGAATGCAGAGAAATGTTTCTGAAAGCTTATATTACACATAAGCCAAGAAATTCATGAAATATATTTTGTTTATACTTCTAATGATTGAAGTTGATATTCTCATTGTTTTTTACAAATTTAATGGTTGTAAATTGAAATTTTATTATGTTTATATGAATAAAAAGACGGATTGCTTTATTTACTACACTTTGACAGATGTTAGATAAGCAGAAAATGAATTATATTTATTGTAATTCCCTCCAAACTTTTATGCATGACAATTTTTAGTGAGTAGAAATTTGTCATTCAACATATGATCATTCTTACCTTTGTTTGTTCTTGTAGAAATAATGGCAAGTACTTTTTGATACTTGTATCTATAGACAATTTTTAAGAAAATGTTTTGTAGCTACTATAATAATTCAGGTCTGTAATAGTCACATCTTTCAGAAGTTAACTGGGTGCTTGTTCATGTACAAAAACTGCTTTTTTTATTTTTCTGAACTTATACGTTTAGATGGGAATGAAATTTGCGAATATTTATTACGGTTCTCTTTGACTCAGATTTTCTATGAGTAGAGTCATTTAATTTCTTTATTTGTATATATGTAAACTAAATTTGTACAAATAATAAATGTTTTAAAAATTAGGCTCATATAAGTTCAAATCCTAATTTAGACACTCAATAATTGTTGGTTTATGTAAAAAATAAGCTTTAATCATAAGTGGACCACTTATGGTTTTAAAACAATTATTGATGGGAAAGTGTGTGACAATTTTAGTGCATGTGTGAAGATTTGTTGCTTCCACAATATTACAGATATATATATATATATATATCATGATCTATAAAAATATTCATGTTAGAATTATGATGCATCAGAATAGGAAATATAGATTTTCAACACAGTTAATGATATAGTATAAAATATATAAGGAATTTTATGCAATGTAATCATTATTATATATTGAATATAATTAATAAATATTTACAAGTATTTAGCAGGATATACTATAATCATCAATATAATTTAGACTGGTTTAATGTTAGATGTAACAAATATGTGAAAGTGATTTGTTTTTTTTTTTTCCTCTATATCACATATAAATATCACCTTATTTTCAAATTAACAGGAAATTTAACATATTTGCCCATACATATACGCTTGGGTCGAAAAGATAGATGGATTCATTCTATCTTTTCCCAAAGACTTTATTTTGTGTTTGAGAAAGTGGGATTCATTTATATAGTGACATCTACAAAGCGCATGTGCATTAGCTTATTGACTTATTTGTATTACAGTTTATACAAACATCGCGCTATATAAAATAAATGTCTTGTTGATCTATTTATTATTAATGAAGTTTCTGCTTAAATTATAAATAATCTGAATTTTAGAACATATTTTTAGATCAGGAAGATTCAACCATACTTTGAGTATTTGCAGTTTGTATGTACATGAATTAATTGAATGATTATAAATTTATTGTTTTATTTTATTATGCTTATTTATCCCCCCCCCCCTTTTTTTTTTTTACTTTATTAGGTTGAATAATTAAGAGAATGTCATCTAAAAATAATGTTTTCACTGAATTGTGTCAATTAGGAGCAGTCTTAGACAAAAAAGTTCCACAACTGCAGGCTAGTATTGATAATTGGTTTGAACCCAGTACTGATTCTTCTGATATGCCTAATTTAAATACTATTGAAGAAGACGTTAAACACACAAAGGTAAATTTTCTTATTAGTACAGTAGTCCTTCTGTATCTGGGTATTTGATTCCAAATCATGTTTTAGATGCTGAAATTCATGGATAATATCAAACTATATATGATTTACATTATTAACGTACATATTTATAATTCACATTTTTTCATTGTACATATAGAATGTATGCATACTTATAATTTTATTATAAACAACACTATCAAAAATAATTAGCAAAAATATATACTATAATTAGCAGTTCAATAATAAAGTTAATACTTTTTTTTCTTAATATTATATATAAAAAATATTTTATAATAAATGATTTATTTACTGTACACAAAATAGCCAAAAAAAAAAAAAAAACATAATTAGAGATTTTATATTCATTTTGAAATAAAAACAGTGTCCAGAAATTAATTAATTTAATCATTAATCCCAATTATGGTCGAAGAAAATAATTTTTGACTTTTTAGTGCACAGTAAATAAAAAGGTACTAATATATATAATACACTCCACCGCTTGATGGTGCTGTTTTTCACCCAATGCACATCCATATACATGTTCACTGGACGACGATACGGTCAGATACGGTAAATTTTATAAATTTATATAAGATTTTTAAATATACGTTAGTTTTTTTTATATACGGTATTTTTTTTATACATTTAATCGTGTTGACATTTTTCAAACTACTTTTAAACAATTTACAAACCAACATTAATTTCTAAAATGTAATACTTACAGTTTTAAATTACATTATAAATCTCAGCGCATAGCGCAGGAATGTGCAAGGGCGGAGACCGATGTTTTTGACGATCCAAAGGATCGTCCAAAAGATGCACTATTCTGATCAAACCAACAATATAAACACTATTATAAATATTATGGGCTGACATTCTGCAAAGTATTTATAAACAATTTATGAAACAACATTATTTTATAAAACATAAAAATTAAATTTTTCTGAAATCAAATAATTACATTTTTAAATTACATTATAAATGTCAGCACATAGCGCTGGATTGTGCGGGCCAGGGACCGATGTTGTAATATTGTAAACAAACCAAGCTTCTGATTTCCAAAACAATGTAAACCTCAGACATTTAATTGGTCTTGTAGCTGTTCTCACGCAAACGTGCCTTTTCACATGAATTCTGTGAAATTCTGCTTGCCACTACACTTTTGAAATTTATTTCACATTCCAAGCTGTGTAGAGAAGCACGGCGACAGGCTTACAATTATTAGTATGTAATACTACAGGTAGGGTTATGATCATTACTAAAAACGCACATTACAAGAGTTATGGTCAGTTGAATTCCATACACCCTCACATAATATGATAGCGATCTGTGAAATGTGCGCATTTACATAGTGTCGCAAAGCACATCAGTGGGCTGTAATATATGTGTGCAATGCAATATACACCTACAACGACCAATATCAACATTACTGTTCTATAGGTCATAGCATTAGCTGTAAGTTAGGCCACTAAAATGGCATATTGATGTGCATTTGCTGAAAACCAGCACCATTAAGTGGTGGAATGTATTATATGTACTAGTACCAATAATAATGTTTATTATAAAATATTTTATATTGATATATTATTTTTCAATTTTTTAGTATTTACATCTTAAATAAAAGCGTTTATTATAAAATATTTATATATTATTTTTAATTTTATATTATTTGATTATTTTTTTGTAATTATTTCTATTTAAAACAAAGAATAAAAACGTTGATTTTTTGTATATTTTAAAGGAAATTCATAGACACATTAAAAAATTATTTCAGTATTATTTTAATTATGAAAGAAGCATTTTTTAAAAAAAGAAATTTTATAATCAAGAAAAAATAAAATTTCATCAGTTTTAAAAGCAGCAATTTTTACAATCAATAGAAAGTAAGATTTATTTTTATTAGTATATTAATTGATTGTTATTACTTTTTAATGTAACTTTTTTTTAAAATAAATAAAGGCATTTAAAAAATATACTCTCCTCTCCTATTCATCACTGAAAACTTACTGAACTGATATCAATACATTTGAAATTCAGTCTGCTAATCTTTCTGCAGCAAACAAACTAAGGACCAACCTGAAATATTTCATTGACATATTGCATTGCCATTGATTTCTAACATTTTAAGAAAATCTGCTTGATAAAAGTTTGTTAAATCTGATTACAAAATTTATCCTAAACAAATAAACAGAATTACTGATTTAAATAAAAGTGCTTAAAAGTTTCATTTTTTAAAAAAAAAAAGAACAGTTGAAATCTTTTTTTTTTTAATAAATAAAATTTAATATATAGCCAATGGCTAAGAATCTTACATTATATATATATATAAGTAGACTTCAGTTTAAAATAAAATATTTTTTTTTTTTTCATTTTTCCCCCCCTCCGCGGGGGCCCACCCCCCCCCCCCCCCCCACCACCTCCTTCCTTCGCTGGCGGTTCGCTCCCTCCCCGCCAACCAACCAAAAAATAATATATTTAATGAAGATCTTTACTTTTTAGCAAATTTTTAGTAAAAATATATATACAAATAGTACAATATCCTGCAGTGGATTGATAATAATTTATGATGATGATGAGTACAATAATTGAAATTATTGTTAGGAAAAAAAAATCAGTTTTATAAATAAAAAGTATGTGAAGTATTTCATATCTGCCATCATGTAAGTTTTCAGCAATACTAATATAAAAATAAAATATATTTTAAAAAAAGTTGTATGTAAACATCGCATATTTATTAATATATATATATATTTAACATAAAAGTAAAAAGTATACTTTTCTATAACACTGATATGAAGTAACTAAATTGCCAAAATCAGCTATTGCACAAATGGAGAAATTAATGTTCTTCTGGTTAGAGCTACCCTCCCCCCAACTAATGATTACAGTTATCATCTTGGAACACTAGCTAAAGCTAAAATATATGTTATATTAAATCGTTGTGTGATTGTTTATATCACATCTATAAAAATCATAGTGGGTATATGCTGGACGAACCAGAATATTAACGTGAGAAATTAAAAGATAAGAATTATAAAATTCTTTTTGACATGAAATGGAAACAAATAAGTGGTTGTATTAATTAGAACAGATGACAAAACAGTTTGATTTCTTGAATATCAGTATTTTTAAATGTTTCATCACTGGTTAATTTGATCAATATGAAATTTAATAATTCTACTAAATTTCTACAGAATTAGCTAAAATCTTTAAATCGATTTAATATAAATATCTTCTATATTTGTATTTTATTTTTTCGTGTATTACTATGTTAGCTAATTTTATAAATATGTAATAATTATTTACATTTTTAACTTCAATGAATTTAAATTAAAACTTTACTGAAAAAGATTACATAATCAACTTGCTTGTGACCTTTGCAATATGTAGGGGTGTTGGTGCCTGAGTGGTCAGCACAGTTGCCTTACAAGCAATTGTCCCGGGTTCGCTTCCCAGCTGATGCTTTGACACATGAAAAAAAAAAAAAAAATTAAACGGTAGAAAATTAAATTTTTTAATTATTAATTTATACATTTTTTATGTTTTTTAATTACAGATTATTGAAATTATAGATAAGAAAATTGAACATATGGGGGACTTGCATTATTTATTTTGATTGTACTGTCATTTACCATTCAGTGCAATGATAAGTGCGTTAAACTTAAAAACCAAAAATCGTACGATTAAGACTTAATCTGTCAGTTATGGTATTCATCATCTAATCATTTAATTTTAAAGTGATTATGCAAAATTTGTATTGAAAAATGTACATTTTATTTATTTTACGGGCAAATAAACATGCTTTCATAATTTATATGTTGTAAATTATTTAATATTTAATGTCTGACATTTCAAATTATTTTTATTTATTATTTTCAATTATTTGAATCATTTTTGATAGCTGGCAGTATTTATTTATTTTTCTTTAGTTCCTTTCCTTTTATTATGACATCTTCAAATATTATTTTATTGTTTTTTTACCTTTATATTTTAATCATCTATATTTATTCCAGACTTTAAATTTTTTTTACTATTTTGAACAAAATTAATATATTGATACTTAGATTTTTAAATTAATTTGCGTTTTATCATTTTTTTTAATGTTTTTGTGTTTATATATTCTTATCTCCAAGTTATTGAGTCATAAATTTTCTTTTTTTTAAATTTCCCTTAACATTATATATTATTTTATTTAGGACTATTTTTTTAAATATATATAAGTAACTAGGGGGGTTTGCCCCCTATTTCTTCAGCCGCTGACTAAATTCCATTATCCCCACCCCCTCAAAGACCAAAAAATAAAATAAAATGCTGATTATGATTTAATTTTTTATTATTATTATTATTTAACACACATACACTCTACATCTTATTTTTTTATTAATTAGGCAAAAGTAAATTTATTGTTAAATAAATAATTATTAATAGTTTTTTACTACAATGCTGTGTTTCTGCTTAAAATTTTTATTTTACTCACACTTAATTCTGGAATCTTATACATCAAAATCTTACAAAAGAATTACCAAAAATGTTCATAATAAAATATTATTTGTCTATGAAAAGAAATTCATTTTCTATTTTCTCCCTAAATAAATCCATCCATAACTATTTCATAAAATGCAATTTTTTTCTGTAATATATACTGTATTTAATTACACTGTAGCAAGTTTGTTGTTAAATAAATAATTATTAATACTTTTTCAGAATTCAGTATTTTTTACTAACGATTTTTAACAACAATTTGTTCTTTTTTTTTTTATAAAGGTGACTGTTTTACTTTCATATTAATACTTTACATTAAGGATTTTTAATGAACTATTCTCTTTTCACTTATCATTTTATAGATGTAAAATAGATTTTGTTCTATCTTTTTTTAATATATTGTCATCATCATCATCATCAACCATTATCAATCCACTGCAGGATGAAGGTCTCTCCAAGTTTAATCCATCTTCTCCGATCTTTAGCTTCTCTTCTCCACAACACCCCTGCACATTTTTTTATTTCATCCATCCATCTCACATGTGGCCTCTTTCTGGGTCTTTTACAATCTCTTGGAATCCAGTTTAAAATTTCAATTGTCCATCTATTATCATCTCTTCTAGCAATATGTCCAGCCCAACTCCATTTCAATCTTTTAATTTTTTCAATAAGGTCAGTAACACCTGTTTGTTGTCTTACCCATACATTGCGTTTTCGATCTCTTCTTGTTACTCCCAACATACATCTCTCCATACTCCTTTGAGTGGTCTGAAGTCTCTGTATTGCTCTTCTATTAAGTGTCCAAGTTTCAGATCCATAAGTAAGAACTGGTAAAACACATTTGTTAAAAACCATCCTTTTCAAACACATAGGCATATTTCCTTTTAGTATCAAGTTGATATGACAATGTGGCAGTGTAAATAATCATCGTAATTCAACTGAATAAAATAAGATAGATGAGAGAAATGAGCAATTGGCAAGTCAAAAATAAATATAAATAATAATAAAATCTGAGTAATAAGCAAATTATTGCCAACAACTATAATCAATAGTCATCTTTGTAACTGGATTTAAAAAAGACATACTATGAAATCTTAGGCTAATCATCATCTAGACTATGCCAATAATCAGGTATAATATGAAAGAGCAATCGTCAATATTTCTTTTGCATGCACGCACATAAGTGCTAGTACTAAGTATAAAACTAAATATATGTCAAAAAATGCTGGAAACGGTGTACCTGCTGATCAGTGCTCTGGACCATGAGATGCCATGAATGTATTGGTTAACAATAAACTAGTTATTATCATCATAAAATATATATATATAAAATGAGTGACTTTAAACACAACCTTCATTACTTTTATGCCATCTAAATGATTCAAAAGAGAATTATATAGATAACCATACATGCAGAAAATGCAAAATACTTAATCTGCGTTAGTATTAAATAACTCAAGCCAATAAACATCACATGACCACCACTTCTTATGCTTGTGTATAACTGTTTTAAAACACAAACCACAAGCCAGAAACTAGTCTGGGGATGTTAGATGAGTAGGCACTAGATGGGGATTTTATGCACAAGCCTTTTGACATCCATTGATTACTCTAGTTTGCTGTGTGTGGCAATATGTATAGTGAGTTTTGCCTGTATTGAATAACTTCACTGGAATTATAATAATTATTATTAAATTTATTAATTAGTTATTAATGATGTTAACTGTTTATACTTCTTCTATATGGAATATAATAAATGTAATTTATAGAAGTTTCTAGCTTCCCTATAGTTGCGTATAAGTGCACTTATTATGTTTAATCAATTATTAATAATAATAAAAAATGAAAGCTCTGATAAATACTCAATAATACAAACAGATCATTCTGATTTGGATTATTTACAATTATCAGATATTATTACCATAGATTGACAAGCAAACTATCCATGTAATATTATTTAAATTATAGCATACTGAAATTCATGTTATAATTGGTCGTAAAGATCCCATATAAGTGCATACATTAATCTGTTTAGAATAAGATAATTCAATAGCTAATTATTACTTTCATTAACTATATAGGCCCATGTTATTCTATTTTAATAATACATAAACAGTGAATGTATTTATGTGTGTGAGTGTGCATACAAATACACTGCACATTTTAATGTAAAAATATTTCACTTCTTAATAATTAAGTCATTAAATCTAAAGGTCACTATTATTCTGTTTTAAGCATATATTAATAGAAAATAATCTTATATTTAATATGCACACTTATATAAAAATATTTAAGTCATTAATTTTCAATTTTCTTTAACTTTAAAACCAAATTATTTTCTAATCTAATTATATAAATTAAAAATATATTAAAACTCAATCCTGAAATTAGCAATTTTATTAATTTTTGTAACCTAAAACAATGTCTTATATTATTATTAACAGTATGTTTTTTTTATATAACTTTATCAGAAGATGTATAAAAATAAAACAATATTAATCCTATTAAGTATTATTGCAATATTATATACACACAATTTAAATCTACAAGGTTAAATTTTGCTTTTGCGATATTTGTTTGTATTATATAATTATTTTATATACCATTTAATAAAACATTAAATATTATTATTGATTATATTTTATGCATAAACATGTATATATGTATGCATATTTTATGACTGACAAAGAAAAAGTCTCTACAGGCATTTCCTCTATGTACCTTTTTTTAAGCTGAAATACTAAACTGTGCTGCAGTTTGAGGTGTTTTATATATATATTTATTTTGTATATTGCTATAATCTTTCAATTTTTTGTAAATATATTTTTTGTAACGTTTTGATTTTGTTCTTGTAGTAACCGTTACATTTTATTTTATACATTCAATATTTTCATCATTTTTTTTAAATATATACTATAATAAAATGTTTATATTGATTTTTTTTTATATACAAATTTAAATTTTATTTATATTTTTATGTAATTTTTTGATGATTTTGTTTTTGTATATGTGTTTATTTACTTTTAAACTATTTTATATGCTATTATTGTTTGTTTTATTATTATTATTTTCTTTGTTTTTTATTTTATTAACTATATATTTTTTTGTTATGTGTTTAAGATAATCATTATTTATGAATTCTTTTTTTAATAAATAATTACTGCAGTATAAATTTATTGTTTTGTATATTCTCTCTTCTTTATTTTTTGTGTATCTTATCTATATGTGATTTTCAATTTGTGGATCATGTATAGAATTTTTTATATGTTATTTTTATTAAAGTATTTTTTAGTTAATGTGTTTAAGATGAATTTCTTTTTTAATAAACAATTATTGAAGTTAAATTTATCGCTGTCTATATTCTAATTTTTATTCTTTATTTTTTATGGATGTATTAATATTTTTATGTTTATTAATATTTATTTTGTATTTTTATGGTTTTGGGTATATTTAATCCTTGAAGCTAATGCTTTATTTTTTATTTAAATTTGAATTTTTTCTCTTATAAAATAAATAATTACAATAAGTTTTGGGTATAAATATTCATAAAATTATTAAAAAATATAACAAAATTTAATATTAATATAAGTATGCGCAAAAAAGAAACATTCTTGATTTACATGCACTTACCAAAACATGAAAATATTACATTATTATTATTTTTATATTTAGGAAAAATTAGATGTCTTGAAAGAAAAAATGGAGCAGTTTTCAATATTTAAGGACTTCCTTACTTCATCTAATTCTCTAATTCAGTTATTGAAAATGGAATTTGAAAAAAAGGAAATATATCTAAAACAATATGGTCTTAAGCCAACGATAGCTTTGGGTATTTTTTTTTTTTACTTATTTGTGCGTATATATTTAAATATTTTTGTTTTTAGTTAACATTGTGTATTAATCTTATAAAATCAAGAAATAATATTTTCGGCTGTTGTAAATAATGGAGATAAACGAATATAAAAATTTCCATCATTTATTGAATCTATTTACAATAATAAATTTATACAATAGTAATTAAGTTCACCACCATTGAAGTTGGCAAGATTATAAAAATTAGTTTTAGTTAGGTTAAAGAAGTTACTCACTCTGAATAAAATCTATTAGCTATCTTAATCTTGATTTGATCCAATACTATCTACCACTATCAGCTTTCCACTTTGAGTTTAATCGTGCCTGAATGCATTCGACGAGTATTATGCAATCTGAGATACTGTTCAGTTCAGATTAGTTAATTACTGTTCTGTAAAAGAACTGATTTATAAATAATTCCAGTAATTGACTGCTCTGAAATGAACTTCAGTTTCTTTAGACAATCCTCTACTATAATGTAAACAAATCCAATTTGATTGACTTATTTGTGCCATTCTGTGTTTACTTATCATTATTTATTTGGACATCCAGATTGTATTTTGAATCCAATTCTAGAAAGTGCTATAAGTTGGATGAATTCATTATTAAACATAAGCTTTAAATCATTCTACAACAATTAAATTTAGAATTTATTTGCAATTAATTACTGCATCTGTATGTATTTTTATAATCTTTTTTTTTTTTTTTTTTTTAAATAAGAAATTGCAACATTGATTAATCTGAAAATAAATCTCATATATATGTGAAACTTTTATCTATTTTTCATATATTGGCACATTTTGAACAATGACATTTACAAATATTTCCTTATTAAAACTGAAACTTAAGCTTATGGTGTGAGATAGTGTTTTTATTAATTAAAATAAAGTTATATTTAGAAGACAAGAATTGAGATTGATAGGAACTAATCAATCAAATATCTTTTTGATGTATAGATGTAAAAGAAATCAATGTTTACAGATTTGGTGCTTTTGGCGAAAGGAGTTATATATATAAAAAAAAGTATAGTTGGAGATATGGCTGACAGAAATTGTTAAGTTACCTAGGAAATGAACTTGGTTTTCCAGTGTTGAAACAATAATTCAGATGCCATTTTTAGTGATAAATCATTAGATAATAGTGTAAAAGTAAATACATGAAATGTATCATTACTGAATGATTGTTACAAATGAAAAAGTTGCCATTACTATATAGCAAAAAAATTAAATCGTTGTGTCATAAGACTTTTTTTTCTTTTTGGGAGTATCACTAATCGTATTGAAGTAGATATTTCTCTTAGGACCAAAAGGAAAAAATATTTTTAAATATCAACGATGTAAATGAACAGAACATTTTCTGAAAGCAAATAGTAAGTGTAATGAGAGAAAGTCATATGATGTTACCAAAGAGTTAATGGTGCTTATAATTAGTATAAAACTGATATCATTAAAATATATGATTATTGACCTAGTGTCAGATCTATATTACTATACAAGTAAGCTGGATTGGGTTCAAAACCTTAAAAGTTTTTTTTTTTAATTTCATACTATTGACTTGAAAATATAAAGGAACTAAAATTGGCTGGCAGGTGCAGAAGTGCATTACTTTCAGATTTAGATTTCCAAAATCCTCGCTGATCATTGACTATTTAAATATATAATAGATGGCTCTGTGGTAGTATGAAAAGAAAACTGCTCTTAAAAGCAAAAAAACTATATAAATAATTTATTATTTATTGTTAATTTAAAAACTGTTCTGAGAAGTCTTATCATTATTAACTGTAATGTTCAGGATGTAGAATCTTGCTGAAAGAAATAGAAAAAAGGATTGGAAGTGAATTTTTAAATAATTGTGTAATGATAATGAAGCATTGGAATGCTGTAATATTACAGAGAAAAGAAGATAAATTTATAGGAATTGTCAAGCGTTGTTAGCCAAGAGGTCATCGCAGCTGCCTTGCAAGCAAGTAATTAGTTGCAGACGGTTGTGGGTTCGCCTCTCGGCCGATGCTATGATATATGAAAAAAAAATTTTTTTATAGGAATTATGGGTTAAGAAGAAAAATAATACCATATAATACTAAATCATCCATGCACTTTACTACTGTTACATAATGCTTTATTTACCACCCTCTATTACAGTTTACCATTTCAATTGGCCCAGCAATCTTCGTCAGAACTTTTATATCTCCTTATTATACTTCTTGAAGAAGAAAAATAATAGTGATGAAAGTATTTATGTACGGTAATAAAGAATGTGTGCTTTAAAATTATAAGATGAGGATAGAATGTTGTGACTGATAGAACCAGTTTTAATTACATTATGTATTAATTCAAATTGATTTAGAAATTATATAGAAGTTCTTTTGCAACATTGAAGCTGATATAAATTGAGATATACTTTAATCATTTTGGAAATGAGGTTAAAGTTTAAGAAAATAAATTAAGACAGTAAAGGAATAAATGTTGAATTTTGAATTTAAAAAAATGTAGATTTTAAAAATTTCTAAGAAATAAATTCTAGTAAAAGTTGGATTTAGTTAAAGAAAATGGTGTAAAGTCTGAAAATTTTGAGATAGTTAAAAAAGCAAAAAAAAGTCTTGCATTGTGAATGAATTAACAAAATAAAAGAAGATTACTAAAGAAAGTAAAAATATGGATATAAATCTTAATAGCAGATGAAAGTGTTATTTGTTTAACACTTCCGTTTACTGTTAAGATTCTTATACTGATTGTGTATTTTTACCATCTTCAGTATAAATAATTTCCACTTCTTTATATTTCCAACAACTAAGGGATTAAAAGAAGAATACAGAGAAGTAGAGACATTGTTGCAGCTGCGTCCATGCAATAGCTATCTTTTATCTAAGCGAGGCTATCCAACTTAATGACTTAAAAATTTTAAACTTTCTAAAATTTTAAACTCGCTCGTGTAGCTAATGTTGATCTGAAATTTATCAGCTACTATATATTTTAATGACCTGATATAAATTATTCACAGGTACTTTTAACCTTTTTGGAAATATACTATAGAATATTTGTAAACTAAGCATCACATGTTTTGTTTAGCTCACAATAATCTTCATTTTTGCAAGATTCTGTTTCTATTGAGTAAGGCAGGAGTCATTGAAAAGCAGTATGTGGAGGTTATCATTAAAATAGTTATTGGGAATTGTGAAATTTGACTATTCCTGATGCAAATTTACTGATAATTGTATAAAATTTGAGCTGAAGCAATGAAAACCTTCAGTAAGCTATATGTAAACTAGCCATCAGTAAATGTAAGTATAGAATGGACCACATATATTTAGTTTCTGATCATATATAAGTATACTATTTACTGATATACTAACACGCAGAGTGATTCATGTCTACTAATGTAAGTTCAGGACATCTATACTCTATCCTGAATTCACTAAAACTAATTAGAGGGAAAGGCTGAACTTTATATTTTAATAATCTCTAAATATCAAATTACTCTTCAGTTAATAGGTGTAAATATAAGTGAAATTAATTTAATATCAAGCAGTTTTTATGGAACCATGCAATATATTTGATCTATATGATGATATTTTTTACATTTATAATTTAAATGGATTTATATGACAAACTCTGAATGTTCGTTATATTAATTAAATATATAGAATATATGAGCACAGACTTTCACACGACCCACCACTCTCCATTCTATCTCATAACACTGATACCCTTAAGCACATATATGTCGAAAAGATAAATAATCACCCATATCATCAGTTGGTCCAGATTACCATCTCTACACATATATGCTATAAGTGCTCAGATATATATTAAGATAGCCAATCCTCATACTTTAATGGACAGGCTTCAATCTGCTCCATGCTCCAACTCTTCAACCATTCATCCAATTTATCTTTTGCTTGCTAACCTTGATGATTATAATGTTGCTCATATCTATGCATACCTAAATACACCCTAAAACTATAAAAATACATTGAACTATATAAACCCATTAATATCAAATATGAATCATTTACTGTAAATAAATATGATTTCTTAATCAAACAAATTTAAATAAAAAAGAATGGCAAAATTCAATTGAAAAGTTAAAATTTACAGTGTTGAACTGCTGAATGGAGTAAATGAAAATAAATTGTTTATATTAAATTAATTATGAAACCTGAAAAGAAATTGGATTGGGCGGGCATCTACTTAAAGATAAAATGCTTGGATTTTCTGAAAGAATCTGTGGAGGATAAAAGAAAAAGAGATGGAAGAGAAATGATTTATAATCTAACAGAAGCAATTATGAGTGCCAGAAGTTGAACAATAGATAAAAGGACCTGATATGCAACACCTGCCTTTTTGGCAAATAATTGATAATGATGACCTGCGTATTTCTTTTATTATTATTCTCTTTTAATAACTTGTTAAATAGGATGCTGAGATCAGAATTTATTTATTTTATTTAAATATGCATAAAATTTCTAATGCTTGTCATTACAATTTAGATTAAAAATTTTGGTTCAAATTTTAATATTCATAAAATCATAACATTGGGCAGATAGCCTACAGTATAATCATTTATCTAAATTGAGTTATTGATTTGAGTTCGACTTGTATATATATATGTACAGATCCTACTTTAAGGCAAGATGAGGTAACTAGTCACAGTAATGTTTCTCCCATATAGTAACAATTAATCATCATTGCTGATAATTTGTCAGTATCTACCAGACTGTTAAATATAATTTATTCTAGTATCTTAACATATAAGCTACATTATAATGTATTTTAATAATAAAACAGGATTTGTGTTTTTTATAGTTTCAGTACTTAATATTTCAATTATACATTTTAATGATTACTATAAGTGGCTTCATAATTTGTTAACTCTCATCTTCTTTATATCTGTCCTATTTAATTTTATTTTTAACTTCTAATATTTAAAAATTAAGAAATGATTGACTTGTTTAGATCTTAAATTATAAAACTAAACATTAAGGTTAACATTGTTGTGACCTACCTGTACTTTAATATCAACAACAGTATCACACAACCCTCTTATATGCTTCCTTATATACGCTTTCAAGTGCATTTATCTGGAGACATTTTTTTTGCATAATGTCTTCTTTAATCTTTTTTTTTTTGTTTTACAATTTCGTAATTCCTTTTGAAATAAACTCTCATTTTTAATGCATTTTAATAGACCCAACTTTACTACTTAAATCAAGTCAACAAAATGATTAAAAAGTATCTGGAGATGTCTATTAATTTTTGAGGCATATAATGATGCAAATGGACCATCATGGGTTTTTTTTTTCTGATTGTATTAAACTCAAGACTTTTATGCAACTTGAATCTAAATGGTGCCTTTAATATCTTCTTTATTGGTTTCAGTGTCTGTGGACTCAAAATTTAGCCGTCTTAAACCAAGTCAGTAAAGTGATTAAAAGTTTCTAGAAATTTCATTACATTTATAATTCTGAAAAATTTCTGAGGTATATAATAATGTAACTATGAACAATCTGGTTTTTTTGGTCTGGTTTTACTGAACTGAGGAACTTTGTAGTCCTTGGTCAAAGAGATACCTATATTTTCTTTATTGGATCCAGTGTATAGAATGAAAGCTCATCAGAAGATATCAATTACCTTTTTATGAATTACATGATCTACATTTAATATTCTTATGCTTTTTGGTTTTGAAGTTCAATTTACTACGGAATTGCTTTTGCCCTCATTGCTAATTTAGTTTCTTCCTGAAGATTTGTTTTCTGAATAAATTATATTTATGTTTTCAAACGTATTTATTTTTCCATCATTGTCTGATTATTATTTTTTTTGTCTGTTTGCAAAATATATTAATTTCAAGTTTGTTTTCTAAATAAATTATATTATTTTCAAGTTTTCAAACATTGCATTTTTTAATTTTTTTGTTTGTTTGTTTTTCATTTTTTTATCGACTGTTTTTACAGATCTACTTTGGGTATGGGTATATAGAGCATACATTGCAACTGGTATCAAATAACAATTAGATAATATAAAATATGCATATAAGACAATTATGGAAATTATAAATATTAATAAATAATTTGATTACAATATTGAATTTAAAACAGGCAAAACTCACTACATGTATTGCCACACACAGCAAGCTAGTGTAATCAATGGATGCCAGAAGGCTTGTGCATAAAATCCCTATCTAGTGCCTACTCATCCAATATCCCCAGACTAGTTTCTGGCTTGTGGCCTTGGTCAGTGAGGAGCCTTGGATCTGAGAGCACTGCACCTAGATCTTAGGATCTAATGCAACCCTCCAGCAGCGACCTTTTATCTCCATTTAACTACAAAATTATGAGTCTTAAACTGAAAACACCTTAATGTTTTCTATTCAAAACAGTTATACACAAGCATAAGAAGTGGTGGTCATGTGATGTTAATATTGAATTTATTTGGTAGTCTTAATTATTTTAATAAATTATAATTACTCAATGAAATTTTATTTTAGTGCCTCAGTTTTTTTCTGAATGCTTAATGAATTTGTTTACTTAAAGTTTTATTAACATAAAATAATTTTTGTTAGCATATATCTTTGAGAATTCTTACCTTGGATTTTCTAACTAACAATAGATTTTACTTAGGCAATATTCATAGTCAAGCAAACATTTGGGCTTTCTTAATAATTTACCTTTTTGTTGTTGATATTTAGTTTAATGAAAGATTCATCAAGTTAATCTGTCTCTTACAATAGAGGTTTTATATAGGGTATTTTGAGCTCTGACTTTCACATGACCCTCAACTCTCCACACTATCTCATACTATTGATACACTTGACCACTTATATGTCTAATAGCCTGTATGTTAGATATTACATAGTAGCTTGAATGACTGTCCAGCCCTCATATATATACTTAAATGGATTATGTCCTGTACACGAAGGGTCAGAGTGACTTATGTTAATCTGGGTGTGATGAAAATGTCAGCATCAGTGTGGGCTTTGAACATTCCATGATCAGAGTTTCAATAGGATGAATGGCTGAAGAGTTGGATTTTGGAGTGGATTGAAGCCTGTCCATTAAAATATAAAGATTGGCTATCTTAATATATATCTGAGCACTTACTGTATATATGTGTAGAGATGATAATCTGGACCAACTGATGAGTGCTGGTTTAGCACGAAATACGATTATTGGTGATTATTTATCTTTTAGACATATATGTGGTCAAGTGTACTAGTGGTATGAGATAGTGTGAAGAGTTTAGGGTCATGTGAAAGTCTGAGCGCAAAATTCCCTAAACTGTATTACATTATTTGTACAGGTAAATATATATAGTCTGTATGTTAGATATTAAATAGAGGTTTTAATAAAGGCCGAGAATTTTATTTACATGAACTATGATTAGAGAAGAGTTTCTTTTGCTTATTACTTAGATATTTTACAGTAACTGATGAATATCTTCTTTAAGATGAAGAGTTGGCTAATCTTTTTACGCAAAAAAATTTACTTTTCTCTAGAATTATAATATTACTACTGCCTATACTTAATGATTAAACCAAATTAGGTTTCTCATTTTTCTTATTCTTTTCTCTCTTAGAATAAATTAATACTAGTTTTTTACTTAGACTTATTATCACTCAACGATTTTGTCTACCAAAAAGCAAGAACAAAAATTTTACTTTATTCTTTTTTAATTAACTTTTACTTATTTGCTTATAATTATAAATTTATTTAAACGCACATTCATTATGTAAATAATATTCATTAAAGCTGTAGCCTCAATCACATGCGTATAAAATGCGATAGTAGGGACCTCTACAGGTCTTAAACCACATGCTTACTCTTGGAAGAAAAGAGGGGAACCCTTCTTTACTTCAACCTACTTTCTATTTAAATAGGTGAAGCTGAAGCGGTTCGATCTGAGCTTGGGGTTTAAGACCTGTAGAGGTCCCTACTATCGCATTTTATGCGCATGTGATTGAGGCTACAGCCTTAATGAATATTATTTACGTAATGAATGTGTGTTTAAATAAATTTATAATTACAACTTTAAATTATCGTAATAGATTTCTCACTATAAAATCTTTCCATTGACTCACTATAAATCGAAAGATTTCATGAGTATTAATGTGTAATAAGAAATGTGGACTTAATTAATGAAGTATTGAATAGCTTCACACTCTCAGATCGAACCGCTTCAGCTTCACCTATTTAAATAGAAAGTAGGTTGAAGTAAAGAAGGGTTCCCCTCTTTTCTTCCAAGAGTAAGCATGTGGTTTAAGACCTGTAGAGGTCCCTACTATCGCATTTTATACGCATGTGATTGAGGCTACAGCCTTATTTGCTTATGTAATTGATAAGTTTCGAAAAATAAATTATTTTTCAGTTTCAAAGTAATTATATTTTAATATTATAGATATTATAAAAGTGAAATATTCAGTTTTTGAATTGTATATATTTAATTCTCTAATAATATGGCCATTTTCTATTTCCCTTTTTTAAATCTGATTTTTTTTTTTTTTTTTACATAATGTACATAGACATGTATACAATATATGTAATAACATTTTCATACTCTGTTATTTTAAATATTAATGTAAATTAATAGTCATACAGACTTTTTAAATATAAAATTTTAGCAATATTTCTTGTACCAAGTATAATTTCGACTGGCTATGATTATGACGTGAAAACTTTGAAAATATATTTGGTACAATAAATATTAAAATAGGCAAAACTCTCTCTATACAGTAGTGCCACTCAAAGCAAGACAGAGTAATCTGATAGCGTTGCACCTAGATCCAAGGATCTAGATGGGGATTTTATGCACAAATCTTCCTGCATTCATTGATTACTAAAGCTTGTACTGGGTGGCACTACTATCTGGAGAGTTTGCTATTGCTAATAACAGTTTGTGTAAGCATAGGAAATAGTGATCATGTGATGTGTAAAAATAAAATCAATGTTCTTTTTTAACATAAGGCATATAAAGAATCATGTCCTGTACTTCTCCAAGGTAGGAGGCCTATCTCTGCTAGTCCTAAATATTCTTTGCAGTTTCTGGATCTGTTAAATTAATGTTCTTATTGATTTGTTTATTTAAGTATCATTTATCTATCACTTGTGATTTATGGCATTGCCTTGTCTTGTAAATTTCTTTGTTTTTTTTTTAAAGTATGTTGCAACTTTTATTTTTTTATGTTTGAGAATATATATTTCTTACATTATGTAGTTCTGTCACTTTCCTTTTTGTGTACTTTCTGGAACGTTTTTACTCTTTTCCATATGTTGTGTCTTTTTATAACTATGGCTGTTTTTAGTTTTCTTTTTATGTTTAACCATTTCAGTGCAAATAATCTCAGGATAGTATTATACTTCATTGAACACAAACTTGATTTCTTCTTTCTGCCAGTTTCACTTTTTCTTCAACTTTTGACATTTTTTAGTAATTTTTTGTTTGTTTTTATATTATTACTTGCTAGACTTTCTTACTTTTTTTCAATATTAGTCATTTTTTCTTTTAATTCTTCCTTCATTTTAACATTTTCATGATTTTTTTTTTTTTACTTTAATATTTTATTTCATTGTGTCTTTGTTTATATTTGCTTTTATTTTAATATGCTCTTGTTCATTTCTTGCATCATTTTTGTATTACTGTCCACTGCGGTATTGCATTTTGATCATCATCTTTGACTTATCATATATAATTTTTAGGTTGTTTTATATTGCTTTCCTCCATTTGGCAACTTTCAATTTCTGTATTTAATTTACAGTTATCTTTCATAGCCACATCAAATTTTAATCTATCATTTGTGTTTCCTATAACTTTTATATCAAATTTATTTTCTTATATAGTCTTTTTATTTTTTATTTTAATTTTTGTACCTCAATGATTAATATTTTTTTAATTTTATCTTATATAAAGAAAAGAAATTCAATCTTTTTTTTCATTCTCTTTATTGTTCTATTTTCCAATATCTAGAAGGTCTTTAATTATTTTTATATTAAAATCTTTACAATTTTCATTTATTAACTTTATAATTCTTTTTATATTCTGTTATACTAGAATTTTTGTTATTAAAATGTGGTCCTTAATTTGTCTTCAGTATATAATAATTGAAGACAAAATTGAAGTAGCAGTTTTAGCGTAAGAGAACGTAAAATGAAAGCGAAGTATAAGAAATATAAAATTTAAATACTGTAAAATGTAAAACATGTTAATGAACCAGAATTAAAAAGGCTTTAGTCCAGTGGTTCCCAATCTTTTTTTAGAAATGCCCCACCTAAGCAGCTCTAAAATCCTTATGCCCCTCCCCATCCTGACATAATTCTTATTATTCAAAAAGTGAACTATTCTTGTGGAGAGGTAAGGCGTAATGGTTATCTAAACAGAAAAGGCACTGAGAAGAAGATGGCAAGGAAAGAGGGAAATTGAAAAAACATTATTTGTTTAATTTATGAATAATAAGATATAACAATTAGTGGGCTTTCAAATTTACAGTTAATAACCTATTCTCGAATTGCCCTTCATATAAATCAAATTGAGCCCATGCAGTGAATGTGCCCCACATTGGGAACCATTGTTCTAGGCATTGAAAAATAGACCTTCAACAAAAAGGATTAATATAAAAAGATTGATTTTCAATTTATTGTTTAATTCTAAATGATATTTACTTCACTTTTCTTTACTTATCGTTATAAATTTGTTAGATACAAGTGTTAAGAAAAGGTAAAACAATTTAAATTATTAATACTAATTTATTGTTTAGGTAATTATAATTGTTATTCTGATGATTATTCAAAAAGGTTTTATTAAACTATAAGGTTACAAATAGTACTTAGTACTGCATATATAGGATAAAATAAGAAGAGACTATGAGATTATAAGCAAAAAAAAGATATATGGTTATATAATATACATTTGTCTTTTTTTATCCCATGCAAGAAGTGAGAAAAATTTTTAAGAATTTTATGTATAATAAATTGACAATCTTGAAAGCAACTTAGCATTATATTCTGATCTTTGAATAGGATTTACATCTTTCTATATTCATTATTGTATCAATGCTTTTGCTGCATTTTTGATTTTATCCTATCATAATTTTGTAATAAAGAATCATGGTCTAGGCTCTAGCTCTATTGTATTAGTGACTACCTTTCTGTATAAATTTGTTGGTGTTTCTATATTAGATGTCTTCTTCCAATTCCAATCCTTCATGAATGTACATCTGTTACTCCACAATGAGAATAATGTAAAAGTATTAGCTCAAATTTGTGCATAAATATCTTTTTCAAATGAATGGATAAGTGTTTGTATAAATAGATATTTTGAGATTTCATTTAAGATTGGAAAACAGCTTTATTTGTATTAAAAATTAAAGTATTTACATAGGAAATGATAAAAAAAGAGGCAGGGGGGTGTAATTAAATAGAAATGTTAAATATAGGCATTAGTTTTAAATAGTAAAATGTTTTGTAAGTGACTATAAATAGGGGTAGTGTTTTTAGAATTGTGGTTTGATTTCAGGGTTATAAGATAGGAAACTTGATCATCAATTTATGTTAATAAAATATGATATTTTGGAAACTTCATAAAAAAAATTTTGCATAACAAATTAGAAATTTTTGTAATGCAATGCACTGTGACTTCTCCTTATTCGGAGTCAGGAATCTCTCAGCCACTATGCCCACAGAAACTTGTTAGCCACTTTACTTTCCCTTTCTATTCCCCATCCTAAGTTTTTCCCATATTATTCTCTATCCAGCTCCATCCCCATTTCCACAACATAATCTTTGTCAACTCCATGGCCTTTATATCTAAATCACCCGTATCTTTTTCTAAACCCAGCATAAAAACCAAGAACCCACTTTCTGTAAAATCACTTTGTTTATACTTATTCTTCCAGAACTTTATTACTGTTTCTGCTTCAGGCATTTACATTCAATTAACAGATGCTTAATATTTTCTATGCCTTCTTTCCAGTACTTGCAGACTAAATCACCCACATTTTTCCATTTATGTATATATTTCCTTGTATCTAAAGATCCTATTCGAGCCTTAAACAGTAAACTACTTTCCTTGCTATTATCATAAATTGACTTGCACCCAATATTCTGTTTACTTCTATATATATTTAAACTCTTTTTACTCTCTATACTAGTTTTTTATCTCTCTAATTTCCTATTTTTTATTAATGCATTTATTCTTCTATCCCATTTCTTGCCACTGTAACCCTCAACAATTCTCCAACACAATCATCCCACTTTTTGTATAAGTATACTGACAAAAATTCTTTATCCATATCTTCTGCACAACCGTACTACCTTTCTCACCCATCTTGTTGCCTGCCCTTTACTCATAACCCAATTAAATATTATTTTGGTTATTCTCTTATTATCCATAAGCTGCAATCTATCGAACATTTTCATTTTGCTTTTTGCATCTCTCATATAAAAACTTGACCATCCCATTTCTCTTTGATTGCCTCCTTTGCTGTCCACAAATCTGCATCTAATGCATGTCTTCCTATTTCTCTTTGTACTTTTTCTAAGCAATCTAACACCCCTTTACTCCATATGTTAACCCTGCTACTGCCACTCCCATACAATTCTAGCTACATCATATTTATTATATGAAAACACTGTTAATTTCTTTATCAGTCCCCTTTTTTTGTTTCATTTATCAATTTTTTTCTCCCATTTATGCAAGCAATTTCTCTGATTATTTAAGACAATTCCCAAATAGTTATACCTATTCACCACACTTAACTTTATATCCCCCAATAAAAGTTCTTTATCTTCTCTTTCCCCAGTATTAATTATCATTACTTTTGATTTTTCTTCACTAAATTTAATCCCTGTAGCAAGCTCTCCAGTGCCACTGAGTGCAAGCCATAGTAATCAGTGTATGCCAGGTTATGTTTATAAAATTCCTATCTATCTATTCATCCAATATTCCCAGTCTAGTTTCTAACTTGTGGCTCTCATCAGTGAGGAGCCTTGGATCTGAGAGCATTATACCTAGATCTTAGAATCTAATGCAGCCCTTTAACATCCAGTTTTCACCCTTTTAGTTAACTACAAAGTTGTGAGTCCATAATGAAAACACAATAATCTTTTCAATCCAAGCTCATTAGCTTGTACAGATTTGAACCCAGTTCAGTATCTCTACATTTTGATGTTTTTGGTTCTTTAATAATCATAGTCACCATAATCCCATGGGCAAGATTGGTATTAAACCACTAAACATCACATGGCCACCATTTCCTATGCTTACACAAACTGTTAAAGCTAGCATTCATTGATTATAATGGCTTGCACTGGGTGGCACTACTGTATGGAGGGTTTGCTACTGTTTTAACAGCTTGTGTAAGCATATGAAATTGTGATCATGTGATGTTTAGAAATTTTTGTCCAATAAAAAAGTAATTTATTTATGTAAGAAATGATAAATTTTTGTTTGGTGTTTTATTGATTAGAAAATTTTTACAGATAGACAAATTAATTGATAAATTGTTTTTTAGAGGAAATAAATTTGAAAAGATTTTTATTTACTTTCAACAAAGTAGACTAGGAAGAAGATAAATTATTTTTTATTTATAAAAAAAAAAAGAGAGAAAGAATAAAGGAGTTTTTGTGATATCATTTGCATTTTTTGGCATGTTACTAATATATATCACATTTTTCCCTCCATTTTTTTTTTTTTTTTTTGGATATATATTCTACTGTTGTGTACAGTATTTGTTTAAACTCTTGAAAATGCTATAATAAATGGTTATAAAATAGGAAAAAAATTTAATGTTTTAATTTTAGATTTTTTTTTATTCAATAAACAGCAAACAAGATTTTTATAGAAAATGTGAGTGGCACTTTATTTTTTAGTCATATTAAATGAATCAAGTTTAATGAGTGAATGTGTGGTAATGAAGATTTTTTGAATGTAAATTTTTTTCCCATCTATTGCAAGTTTGAGTAATGCATAGATATCAAGTGCAAGCATTGATTACATTTCTGTCTAGTGCTTACGGTAGATAACAACAATGGAATAGCATAAATCAAGTTTGTTTCTGAAAAGATTAAACAAGCCTAATTATGTAAATTAAAAGAAAGCCTGAAAGCCTTTAACTAGTAAAATGTATAATTTTTTTATTCTTATATCTTTATGATAATGCGGCTGAATTTTAATTGGAAATCTGTCTAGTTTAGTTTAATTATATTTCATGTTTGTGCATTTTTTTCTTTTGTTTATTGCTTTGGCAATTATTTAAGCATATTATGTGTACAACTAGATGTACCCGGTCTCTAGAGACCATGGTTTTTTTTTTTTGTTAATTGGTGACTTTAGCAAATTTTTTTTAAGATTTAATGTAAATTAAACAAAACATTTTAATATTATATAAATAAATATGATAATGTAATCGGTCATTTTTGTATTACATTTTATTAATGGCGGAATTACTTCCTACTTGACCTGAAAGGCTTTCGTTTTTTTTTTTGCTTGCTTTAATAATTTTTTTTTGCTTTGCAGAATTACTTGCTTTGAATAAAATGCTCTTATTCAAATTAAGCCTTTTATATTTGATATGTGAATTTGAGTATTATAGAAAACTATTAATGACAGAATTATTTTCTTCGCATAAAATATTCTTTGTATTGCGGACAAACATAATAGTTTTTTTAATTGATTGTGAATTTGACACATCAGCCTTATGAACAAACATACATTCACCAATCAGACAACAGAGAAAATGGGGATTTTATATATAAGATATAAACCATTTTTTTTGTTGTTGTTTTCATTTTTTATTTCAATAAGAACTTTAAAATAACTGTAATGATAAAAAATAAAGAGTATAAAAAAATTCTCAAATTAAATGTTTAACATGGAGGGAAATAGACAAAGCAAACATCGCATATGAATAACTTGAGTTATCAAAATGTATGTATAGAAAATAAAAGTACAAACATCAAATAGTGTAAATTATTGCGTATGCGAATTAAACTTTAGATGATATTTATTAAATTTATTAACCTGTTTTTTTTTTCTATATCTTTATATATATACATAAACTCCAAGGTGAAAAGAAATAAAAAAAAACTTTTAGCGAGAGTTCTGCGATGACTATACAAACCCCACTGTGAAACAAATGCATTCACAAATAGAACATGCTGATTTATTTGTTTGTTTGTTTGATATTTTGTGATGCTATCTTTTACTTTCTTCAGCTGAAAGTTTTTCTTTTTCAAATATGTACTTCAATTCTATATCTGATTGTAGCTCTCCAATGTATTCTATTTTCTGCCATATGTTTTCAATGGAAACAATCAACATTGCACTTCATAAAAGTCACTTTGAGATAATTCTTCTGATGTAGATGGGGTTTATCTTTTCTATGAAAACCATGCTCAAGTTTACATAGAATGTCCTTTTAATATGTCTCCTTCAGTCATGTATTTAATCCAATAAAGATATGTTTTACAACAGTGGACTCAATACTATCACATCCAGTAAGCTGAAGAAGATATTGATTGATTTTACAATCCATTCATTTTACATATCCAATCCAATAAAGATGTGATTTTACAATAGTGGACTCAATAGTATCCCATCCAGTAAGCTGTAGAAGATATTGATGGGTTTACAATCCATTCATTTTACATGTCCAATCCAATGAAGATGTGATTTTATAATAGTGGACTCAATAGTATCACATTCAGTAAGCTGAAGAAGATATTGATTGATTTTACATTTCATTCATTTTACATGTCTAATCCAATGAAGATGTGATTTTACAATAGTGGACTCAATAGTATCCCATCCAGTAAGCTGAAGAAGATATTAATGGGTTTTACAATCCATTCATTTTACATGTCTAATCCAATGAAGATGTGATTTTACAATAGTGGACTCAATAGTATCACATCCAGTAAGCTGAAGAAGATATTAATGGGTTTTACAATCCATTCATTTTACATGTCTAATCCAATGAAGATGTGATTTTACAATAGTGGACTCAATAGTATCCCATCCAGTAAGCTGAAGAAGATATTAATGGGTTTTACAATCCATTCATTTTACATGTCTAATCCAATGAAGATGTGATTTTACAATAGTGGACTCAATAGTATCCCATCCAGAAAGCTGAAGAAGATATTAATGGGTTTTACAATCCATTCATTTTACATGTCTAATCCAATGAAGATGTGATTTTACAATAGTGGACTCAATAGCATCATATCCATCAAGGTGAAGAATATGTTGCTTGATTTTATGATCTTGGCATTTTAAAATTTTGCAAAGCATTCTTAAATGAAACTTTTATCTTTATAGGATGTCCAATTCTCACTTCCAAACAATAAATTAGATAAAATAATAGTCATATATATAGCTAACTTAGTTGCAGTAGTTATTTTCCTGTCCAATTTTTTAATTTGTTAAAAATAGCAGCGGCACTTTGGAGCCTTTATAGTATCTTAATAAATCCATGTTCCTATTTTTATAAAACTACTAAGGTATTTAAATAGGTTTACAGCTCAAGTTGATCATCGTCCAAGCTAAACATTGCTAAACTTGAGGTTTTTTGAACATTAATTATTACACCAAAGTCTTTATATATTGCATTTAAAACCTTAGGCATTGTAAGTTGTCTTTTGAACTGGCAAAAATAGCACAATTATCAGCATACTGTAAATCCAAAAGCCAAGAAAATAATATTATTGTAATTTAATTAATATAAATTAGAAGTCCACAATCAAGCCTGTATTGTATCATGATAGCTGTTTTGTACCACCTATAAACGATTCCAAAGAGCATTGATATAAGAATTAAAGATAATGTTGTAGTTTTAACCTTCTCATTCCATCATGTAGAAACTGTATTATACAAATAAACTTTGATGGACAACCAACCAATTTCAATCAATGCCATAAACCTGTTTGATTAATAGAGTCAAATGCCTTGGTTAAATTAATGAAAACAATATATAAATTACTCTTGTTCCTGATAATTTCCTTGCATTTGGCTGGCAACAAAAACCATGTCTGTAGTGTATCTTAATTCTCTTAAACCACATTGAGTCTCTGGTAACTGTCTATAACTGGAAACAACCTATTCAACAAAATTCTTGATAGTATCTTTGTTGTAGTGAATAATAATGATATTCCATGAAGATTACTGCATTCTTGTCTATTCCATTTATTTTTGAAAATTAGAATAATGAAAGCATGCTTACGATCAGATGGCATGCCTTCATGAATCCGTATATTGCTCAAATATTCGAATACTTTTTTAACATATCCACCATATTTTAAAACTTTTCTAGGTATTTCATTAGGGCCTATAACCGTTCCATTTTTAAGATTACAAAGAGTTATTTTGACTTTATTTTGCTGGATATCTTTGTCTAATTCTATTTCTTCCACCTGCTTAAAACTTCATATAAGCAAGTATCATTGCTGGGTTTAATAAGATTGTGATATATTTCTTAGATCCATCTGTTGCATTTAATGCATCAAAATGGATCTCTAACGACCATGGTCAGCTAAGGTCTGCATCTTTTGTGCAGGTTTAATCCACCAATCATTTTTAAGTTTTCTCGTCAGTCATTGAACTTCGACTTTCAGATTTTTATATTTATTGGTTCCATTTTATTTGGCCAAACAAAAATTGTCCATATATTTCCTTTTAATCAGATTATTAATAATGAAATCATTGTTAGGAAACTAAACAGAGCAAAACTCTCCATACAGTATTGCCACCTGTGCTAAACAGAGTAATCAATGGATGCCAGAAGGCTTGTGCATAAAATCCCTATCTAATGCCTACTCATCCAATATCCCCAGACTAGTTTCTGGCTTGTGGCCTTCATCAGTGAGGAGCTTTGGATCTGAGAGCACTGCATCTAGATCTTAGGATCTAATGCAACCCTCTAGCAAACACCTTTTATCTCTACTTAACTACAAAACTATGAGAATGAAATTGAAAACACAAAAAATATTTTCAATCTAAGTTCAATAGCTTATATAGTCATATGGGTCTGAACTCAGTTCAGCACCCATACATTTTGGTGTCTTTGGCTCTTTTACAACCATAGCCACCACTATCCTATTAGGCAGGATTGGTGATAAACCATTAAGCATCACATGATCACATTTCCTATACTAGCACATTAATTGTTGATAAACAGAGCAAAACTCTCCATACAGTATTGCCACCTGTGCTCTCAGATCCAAAGCTCCTCACTGACGAAGGCCACAAGCCAGAAACTAGTCTGGGGATATTGGATGAGTAGGCATTAGATAGGGATTTTATGCACAAGCCTTCTGGCATCCATTGATTACTCTGTTTAGCACAGGTGGCAATACTGTATGGAGAGTTTTGCTCTGTTTATCAACAATTAATGTGCTAGTATAGGAAATGTGATCATGTGATGCTTAATGTTAGGAAACTAGTCATGATTTTTCTTTTAGTAAACCCAAGAGCAGATTTACTTGTATTTATAATTCGTTCCTCAAGAGCATTTCAAGCCTCCATGATAAGATAATCCTGAAAATCCAAATTAGTAATTTTAGTATTTAGTAGTTGTTGAAATTTAATTCATATACTAGGTATTTCGAAGTAAGGAGCATCAATTTTCTTATGAATATGATTGGAATAGGATCTACTTTTTAATGCAACTATCATTTTAATCTTCAAACATACTACTCTTTGTTCTGCCTAACAATCTACACTTGTAATTGCTTATATAATATGAACTACTTTTGTATTCTGATTCCTAACTATGATGTAATCTGTAAAAAGCCATTGTTTTAAGCACGGATGAATCCATTCTCTTTTATAGTGGTTTTTCTGCCTAAACAAAGTGATTGAGATACTCAATCCATGTAGTGAGCAAAAATTCAATAACAACAGACTATTCAAGTTTATAGTACCGATACTATTATTTCCAATAACTTTTGGACAATATCTACTGTTTGTACCAGAACATGCATTAAAATCGCCAAGATGAAAAGTTGATCTTTTAATCATATTACTGTAATAATGCTGTCTAACAAGGAACGAAAGCTTTTCTTCTCAGAGGTTTTTGAATTTAAGTTGGAGTATAGGCACTAATACCATTGATCAGGCTAACTTTTAACGCCATTAACTTTTCATTGGTACAACAAGGAAATCCAAGAATAGAAAGTACTAAATTAGACTTTGTAGCAAATCTAACATTGTGCATTCTTTTTTTCACTGACTGATTTGTCCTTCCAAAAAATTTGTACCCATCTTTCTCTTAAACTTCTTTTCTCTGGAAGAGAAGTTTCTCTAAGAGTAGCTGTATCGATTTAAATCCTGACAATTCTTTAGTCACCAGTGCTGTCTTCCATTCTAGTCTTGAAGAGTTTGAATCAAGTAAAGTTCACACATTCCTCTACATTTAGAAAAAGCATCTTATTTATAATACTTACATTAGTTCTTCCACTGCTTTTTGCTTTACTACTACTCCTAATATTATTTCTGTTGCTTTAATAAGTAATTGCTAGATATGATTATGTAGCCAGATTGTCTGATGTAGGCCATTTTCATATCATATTTTTAGGCCTTTTTTATGTTTGTTGCAGGCAGAGAGATCCTTAAATAGAGCAGCCTAAACAAACAATCTTTGCTAGCAAAAAATCTTGTTTCAAATCAAATTCCAGACTTACTAGTGATTAAACTGCCTCGAGCAAAGGTCATAATTAAGGACTCAGATGACTAAGCCAGTCCATATCATTGCCTTCTTGATTCTTGAGGACTTGAGCTAAAAATAAAAATGAAATTGGAATTAGAAGTACTGTATCTGTAGTTAAAGGACTGAAATGTTGCGCAGTCACATTATCACAATTTAGAGAGATGGACAAGTTGCATGAAAGGCTTATGGCTGTCAAGCCTACACTACTATAAGTGACTGAAAAGAAAAAGATAAGCAGAAAAGATTGTTTAATATTTCTGTCGTGTAATCTTCACTACATCACTGTTACACAAGGTAGGGAGTGGATTCTATCCTCTTTTAACACCTTGTGGAGGATGTAATTATAAAGATATGACCAAAGACATGTAAAAAAGATCTAGCATTCTGAACATGCATATTTCATGCTGAAGCGGCACTCATCAGTTGGCCTAGATTACAATTTCTTACACATATTTTTATCATTGTTCATTATATATATATATAGATAAATAGCAAATTACTATAGTTTAATTGATGTGTCAAATATACTGACCTCACAACTTTGATGCAAATCACTTAATGAAAGTAGATTAATGATTTTTATTAGTTATTTATTGGATAGAAATTATCCAATAATGAATACAATACACCACAGAGATATTATTGGATAATCTCTAGTCTAATGAATGATTAATAAAAATTATTAATATACTTCCTTCAAATGGTTTATCTCAAAGTTGTGAGGGCAGCAAAGTTTGACACATCAATTAAACTGGTGTAGTTTGCTATATATATATATTTGAATTCAGATTTTGAAGCGCCCAGCAACTATCTACACTATCTCATACAACTGATACACATGACCACACACATGTAGAAAAAAGATCAATAATCACGAATATACGTTTTGTGCTAAACCAGCACTCATCAGTTGGTCCAGATTATCATCTCCCACACATATATATATAATCAGTGCTCAGTATGTATTAAGACAGTGCTCAGTATATATTAAGATAGAAAATCTTCAATCTTAATATATACTGGGCACTGATTATATATATGTTTGGGAGATGATAATCTGGACCAACTGATGAGTGCTGGTTTAGCACGAAATACATATATTGATGATTATTTATCTTTTCTACATGTGTGTGGTCATGTGTATCAGTTATATGAGAGAGTGTGGATAGTTTCTGAGGGCTTGAAAATTTGAGTTTAAATCCCCTATATGTATATACTGAACAATGATAAAAATGTGTGTAAAGATTGTAGTGTGGACCAACTGATGAGTGCAGATTCAGCATAAAATGTACATCTTGGGATTCGTGGATCTTTTTCACATGTCTTTGGTCATATATTTATGATTACATTCATCCAGAAGTAAAAAAATAGATAGAAACTAGTCCCTACCTAGCATGAAAGTGATGTAGTGAAAATTGCACTAGAGAAATATTCATTATTGGATAATCTTTAATGAATGATTAATAAAAAATTTATGTTGAAAACAAAACTTAGTCTGATGAGCCAATATCCTATCCTATAAGGGAGCTGATACTCTTGGTCAAACCCGTTTATTTAATATTTATGGTTAAACTTCATATATACATATTGATCATCAACCATTAGTATCTCCAAATTCAATCTATCTTTTCCGATCTTTAGCTTCTCTTCTATACATCACCCTGCACACTTTCTTATTTCATCCATTCATCTCACATGTGGTCTTTTTCTGGGTCTTTTACAATCTCTTGGAATCTAGTTTAAGATTTCAATTGTCCATTTATTATAATCTCTTCTAATAGATGGACAATTGAAATCTTAAACTGGATTCCAAGAGAGATATTGATACACACACTTATATGTGCAAGTATATATATATATACTCACGTGCGTGTGTGTTTATTTATCGACAAAGTCAGAATTTAGCGAAATGATCAATTACTAAAAATTTTTGCTAAATTGTTTTTTTAAGAGAGGATTAAAAGTAAAAAAAAAAATTGCGATTTTTTTTTTTTTTTAATATTAGTCAGAAGTTATCAGATTTTTCTAAAGCAATCTAAAAGGTTAAGTATGGATTTTGTTAATTTTTAATTTTTTAATTGAGGCTGACATTTAGTTTTTAGCAATAAAAATTGTAATTGCAATTCTAAAAATTACTTTTTTCATTCTTTAATTTCTATAAGTGTAAAACACATTTTATACTTTATGTATTAATTGTTTGAATTATTGAATGTACATATAAATCAGTAAATTTCGAAAAATATTTAATTGATTTAAGTGCATCTTAATTAGTGTTGTCATAATCATTAATTTGAGAAACAATTCTTTTTTTTTTCTTGTTTATTTCTTTTTTAAATATACTATTACATACCTATTTCTCTAAAGAGTTTCTTGGCACAGTTGTTGGTCCGACTGTCAGACATTTATGTTTTGGAGTTTTCATCAAGATTGGTAAACTGTAAATATTTTTAGGTTGCAAACAGATTGGGATTTTTTTTTTCTTGGTCCATCTGTCAGACATATTCATGTTTTTTTCTTCTTTTTTTTCATGTGTCAAAGCATCCGGGAAGCAAATCTGGGACAACTGCTTGTAAGGCAGCTGTGCTGACCACTCGGCTACCAACGCTTGACGACATATTCATGTTTTGGAGTTTTCATCAAGATTGATAAACTGGAGATATTTTTAGGTTGCAGATAGATCTAGGATTTTTTTTTTCAGGAAGTTAATCCATAGCCATCCAGATATTAATCAGTAAATGAGTGTTTAGCTATTTTTAAGTAGGATGTAAATCAAGGACAGAAAAATTTTAAAACATCTACTACTCAACATTTGGCAAATCTAATGGGTAATCCTTTACTTTCATTGTTTTTTTTTAAAAGAATTATGCAAAGACTTCTACCCTGCAACAATTTGAAAGCCATTTCATCTATATTAATAATTTTTATTAGTCACTTATTAGTTTAGAGGTCATCCAATAATGAATAATATTTCTGTAGTGTAATTTTTATTGTGTTCTACCTTGCTTGAGAAATATCCATTTCATGTACTATCTATTTCTTTATTTTTTGTTGCCAATTTTCTTGGTTTTTTTCCATCTATCTTAAGCTTTTAGATGCGATATGTTGAACTATTTCCATCATCTATGAGTGAATGTTGAATGTATAGAAAATTTTAAACTTTCCAAATACAAACAACTTGTTAGTGTTGTGTGTTATTACTAACTAGTTGTTTGTATTTGGAAAGTTTAAATAAAGTTTAAAATTTTCTATACATTCACTCATAGATAATGGAAGTAGCTCAACATATCACATCTAATAATATACCATCATCACAAACCTTCAGACAAATCTTAAGCTTTTATTTCTAATAAATCTTATAATAATCATTCATCTTTTTGGCTATATTTCACAGTTTTGTTTTGTTTTTATAATTTTTTTTTTAAGAATATTTTTCTTATTTAATTTATTGTACGGTCACTTTGTTGCGGCAGTTAACAAACAATGCATTTCAATGCAATTGGTTGGACAAATTATTTTTATACTCACGTCAGTAGGAATTCAATTCAAAAATTTACCTTTCTTTAGTTAGCCACTACTAATTCATATTTTTTGTTTAATTCTCGTTTGTCATTTCCATAGCTCGAAAGTTTTCATGTTTTTTTTTAATTGTTGTGTTTTCATAAAATGTGAAATGTTGTATATCCAATTTTTTCTTGGCTTAATGCATTAAATAATTGTAGTTATTAGGGCATGTGGTTTACCTATCAAATGTTATCACATATCAATGATAAAAAATAAATAAATTGATGTTTGATATTTTGTATAAAAAATTTAAAACAAAAATTAATGTATAATAAATATAAAACTAAATAATAACGATGAGGCCAAATGCCAATCCATAAGAAATTAAATTACAAAAATCCATCGGAAAACAAATCTAAAAATAATACATTTAGCACCCAAATCACTCATAATTAATATGAAAATATTACATTTAATTTATAAGAAGTATACTGCAATAAGTGTGTTCAATAGTAATAATCAGTAAAAATTAATTAAAACTATTAAAATTAATGTTTTAGCGATGAAGCCACATTAAAATCACTAACAAAGTCTCATCATTGGAATGTATATAAGTAGCAATTCAACAAGCATGGAAGTACGAAAATTCATTTGTGTAATTTATAAGAAAGTAATTAACAGCAATAGACAAGAATAAGCAATGCTTAAGAAATTGAATTCTAAAAATCTGTTTCCTGAAAAAATGACAAAGATGGATGCCATATAAAGTTCACAGGCAAAAACAAATATTACTGCTATAACAAATAAGGGTAATGTTCTGATCTATCGTGTCAGCCGCTTGATGGCACTATTTCTAGATCAGAAAATTACCCAAATAAGTAATATCATGGAAGTACATAATCTTTTAGCAATGATTGCTTTTGAAGTATAATTTCTTATGAATTTGCATTTGGCCTCATCTTCACCATATATTAGTTTGGTTGCTGAATATATAATTTTATGTTGTTTTTTTTCCTACAAAACATCAAACTTACTTAATTTTTTTTAGTATTGATATGCGATAAGTAGCACCATCTAATGAACTGACCATAGACTATATTAATACCAAATAATTAGTAGTCCTATTACATTTTCTATTATAGTCATTTCTTGATTTAAGTTTTTATTTACACAATTTCTTAGATCTGGAATTTACTTCTTGGCGGAACATTGTATACTTGGAAAAACTCGTACATTGAATTTGTTTTTATAGCTATATTAATTTATATATTTTGAGGAGCAGTTAATATAGATATATTCTTATGGTTAATGATTAAGATGATTGCTCCTTATTTTATTGATCCTAGATTTAACTCTGAAGCAACCTAAAAGTTCCCATGTATACTCCTATTTTTTTTTTATAAATAAGAAGACCCATGGCCAATCTAACTAACTATATAGTATATAAAACACTAAAATAGTTTTCAATAACCTATTACAGAGCAAAAATATCTCCAGCAGTACAAGGAAAGGAATATAGGGGATAACATGACTCAACAGACATGCCAAAAAATAAAGATACTGATCATTTTTCCTTCTTATTTTACTCTCTAAGAATAGATATCCATTTGCTAACCAATTTTAGATTATTAACTGTTTCAGCTATGAACTGAAAGAAAAAATTTTATGTTCATATAGAACCTGAAAAAATGTCCAAGTCTTGTGATAAAAGTTTTAGGTTCCTTATATGCATAAAATACGTGACCCAATATCAAATCCTAGGTCATGGGAATGGTAGGCAAAATGCACTGCCACTATTTAATAAAGCCTTTCCATTGTATAGTTTTATAGTATTCAATCTCAAATCAACATTGCAATCAATGTTATCAATTGTAACTAGATTGCACGTTATTTAGTTATTACAGTTGTGATTTTGTGAGTCAATGGTTTCCATGTTCCAAGTTAAATATATGTTTGCAGTATCAATATATATATACAATGATACTACTTATATTTATTGCATTAAAATATGTGTTTATAATCTTAGCATAACTGGTGAACTGACAATTGGCAATCTTGATTGTGACATCAGGTTGACATTGAACACTAAAAAAAACAATTTGAGTCCTTTATTATTTAGTTAATGGTTAGTTTTCAACTAATTATTTCATTGTTTTTATACTATATTTTATTTCCAGTCAGAAATAAATTAATAAAATAAGTAGTTTCATTTTTTTGAAAAAATTATATATATATTGTAACGATATATAAATATGTCGTTACATTTATTTAAAATAAAAACTTAAAAGTTCGCAAATAAAAGGAAAAAACTAAACGCTAAAATTAAAATGTTTGTTAAACATATATATATTCGCACGGATGCTACTTTAAAAATATTTTTTTCATAAACAAGAAAAAAAAGTATTTGAACGTATTTTTTTAAATAAAAAAATACAAGATTGAAATATAAAAATATTTTAATAAAAAAATAACGTAAGTTAAAATAAAAACAGGTATTAATTAATTCCTGTAATCTGTAAATGGAAATGATTGTTTATTAATTATCTAAAAGCTGTTTAATTAAAAAGTCAGATGAAAAGTTAGATAAGAGAAGAAAGAGATTTTAGCTTGACCATTGGAAGCACTAAGCCTTGGCTCGGACCCTAACGAAAGTGATAGATTAGTGACGTCTTTGTTCAGTCAATCCGTGTGGATTAATATAAAAAGGGAAATACAGTTTTTTCGGACAGTTCCAGTGTTGTGTGTTTGAGAGATGTGGTATGACGCACATACCACACTCTCTATAAAAAAAAAAAAAAAATGAAAAGACTGTGATACCTTGAACCAGCTATTGCCATCTCCAGAACATTACTTTTCAACGGAGGCATCGCGGGAATTGAAAGCAGAGGCCTGGACTCCTACCATAAGCTATATGAAATGAAAAATTATTAAAATCAATTAAGAACTTTCGTCAAGTTTTATAAATCGATAAACAAGCCAATTTAAATGTTAAAAACGGACTCTTATCTGACTTTTGTAAGTTTTTAAATCAAATTAATAATGTTTAATTTTATATGTTTTCCGATTGATAAACATCATTTCCATTTTTTTTTTCCTTATTGTAAAGATTATTTAAATGTATGAAATTTAAGTTGTTTATAGACGCTTGCATGGATTCGTTTGCGGTTAATTATATTTTGGTTCTCATATTTGATCAAAATATATAGACATTCGATAAATAATGATACCTTATGGTGAGTATCTAAAATGTATTTATTCGGATGTCTTTTAAGTTATTGGTGACAACGCAAGTATCTTATGGTGAATACTATTGGGTTACTTATAAGTTTCCCTCTGCGATTGTTGGTATCAATAATTTTGTATTTTGATCGTTTATGTTTATTTTGAAATGTTTTTGACCGTGGAATCTATGTAATCGATCTATACCCAACATTTTTAAACAAATCTGTGCGAACGTATTTAAATGTTAAAATTAAGTCGGGCGTGAATGGCTATATAGTTTTGTAAAGTTGTATTAAGGGAGGGTAATCTTAGGTTATTCATTTCGTAGTTGAATTGGTTCAATGGATTGGATATATTTGTGTAATTAGTAGATGTAGTATGAGGTCCGCTACGGGCAGGATTATAGATATACGCCACACACCCTCTGTTTGCCTATGGATGGGTTTGTAAGTCGGCAGAAGACCGCAGTCCATTCCTATGGAGTTTTTTGTTTATTGTTCTACTTGCCAACAGATGTCACATTCCTGTTGGTGGAGAGTCAATGTCTTCTCTATTTCTACTTATTGTTCAGATGTACATTCCTGACAATATAGTATTTTGTGTTGTCGTATCATGCTACATTGAATACATGAATGTATCAGATGGATTGGCGCCAATTTGGTTGCGAAATTTGTTGCCTAAGGTTAAATCAGGGAAGAATATTTTCTTTTCAAATGCAGATCTATGTAGTCTATTCATACTTGACTATCTAAATAATAATTAAACTCATTGAAACTTAGTTAAATGTAAAATTAAAAGTTAATATAAAAATCTAAAATGTTAAACTTATTCCTCAAAATTTAAATATTATTTTATATGTGCGTAAATAAATATTTTTATATGTTAATTTCTGGCAGTGGCTTTTACTCTTTGATATTTAAGATATAAATTAAAATATAGATTTTTATCTCTGCGTCTCCACTGAGCTAGTGACTTGGGCTAACGATCGGAATATTTAAATAAAGTGGAATCTTAACAGTGCGTATCTGCCTACTTTATAAATTTTTCTAGGCTCAAATGCCTAGATGGCGCCCTTGTAGTGCAGATATTGTTTTTGCGGTTAGATTCGATCTTCACTTTCATTCCGATTGGTACAATATATATATATTGTAACAAAATTAATGTAGCTCAAAAGATATGTAGCTTAAATTTTATTTGTAACTAAATTTAAAGATGATCAAAAGGATTATAATAATTAAATATTATTTCAATTAAGAAATTAAGATTCAAATATAAATATTTATCTTAATAAATGAAAAGAAATTGAGAGAGTTGTAGCTTTTATTTTATATCAAAGAGCAAAGAATTGTATATGCAACTGGCTGAGCATAAGCTATTAAACAAATAAACGTGTTCAATAAGTAGTCTTTAAAAATATTAATTCAAACAAGTTGTAAATAAACTTAATGAAACTGATCAGAATTTATTTAAACTTATATTAACATGAGCATAAGCTATATAACAAAAGATCAGACTGAGTTATCAATCATATTAAGGGTCATTGGATTAAATGAAACGTACTCCTGGATAGTAGCTATATAGCCACAAGGTCATAAATATTAAAATGATGAGTAGGAATAAATTAAACATATTTCTATAATTAGATTTCTCAAGATATCACAATATCAATAATTATAAACAAATTATTAATAACAACTATTATAACTCAGGTATATGGAAATCACGTGAGGTAAGTACACTAGTAACTCAGAAGTTTCTCAGATATACAGACTGTAGATTTTATCCACTTTCATTTCTTGGTTTGATGTTAAGTGCATGTCTAAACAAATACCAAGTGAATATGGTCTAGCAGGGCGCCACTAGATTATTTGAATCTAGACACAGTTATATCTAATAACCTTTTACATGTACCGGGTTTGAATCCCTTTTGGTACCTTATTTCTTACAAATGTATGATTTTGATTTTAGACCCATAGCACTGTATGCACTAATATTTAAGTAAACACCCAGGTAACATGAAACATCTGTAAACTGAAGTGGAATTCATTAGACATAAATCATTTCTTAGATCTTAGCATAACAAATGTGTTTCAATATTTTTTTTTATAAGTTTTACTAGCTCAGATTACTATTAATTTAGGATGGCAATTCACTCATCCTTGCATGAAATAGATGATGGGACGGTGGTTATAATAATACTAAGAAATCACTAAATACTATGAAATCAATATTTATTTATGGCCTTTAAACATTTAAACAGCTCATTAATTAAAACATTGATGATGATGATGATGACGATAATGATAACGATAATGACAACGGTTTCAACCACAGCTTTAGGACTAAGCCTAAACATGAAACCTAATTTTTATAAAGAAATTCATAATTATTGTTAATCTTAGCATATTTAATCATATCTTATACAACTAATATTCAACCATTGATGATGAATGATCACACTTGATAAAGACTACTCTTAATGAAATATACACGCCTCGTTTAATAACATAAACTAATATTTATTACTGCATTTCTAACATATACATAAAAATTTCTATATTTACATGAAAATTTATATTAACAATAACAACAATAATCATAATCGACTGTTTTAAAATCATAACATTAAAATTTAAATTCTTCCCCCTTTCCCGTAAATGTATTTCAAAAGTATATTGTATTAAATTGGGTAACCGATTTGTTAAAATGTTCCATCCACAAGAAAAGTATTTCATATAAAAAAAAATTCACTCATTGGTACACATACCTTATAATCCAACATGTAAGCAGAATGTTAAAAAAAAATGTTAGTAGAATTGAAAGAGCAAGTTTTACCAAACAAGTTTTAAATCATTTTCTCCCCCTCCCTTCTACCTCTGAAATGCTATACTTTCTTAAAACAAAATAATTTAATATTTTAACACTGCTTATTACTTCACATTCGCACACAATTATACACATGTAAAAATATTATGTATGTGTGTGTTTTATCCCATAATAACAAAATATTATTTAAAACCAAAATAATAATACAAAAAATTATTTTACACATTAATATTTCATAACTGTAAATTAATAAACAAATAATTTTGATACATTCAAAACCACTTATGAAGCTCAAGGTTATTATTGGTAAGAAATTATTGGTTTTAATCGATATGAATTGTCTTTAAAAGTTCTTTAAATAAACTATACCACTTTATTGCTAAAATTTTATTAAGACTGATTTCATAAAGAAAATAGATATAAAAAGTCATATTACCGATCTTTTGTTTTGTGGCGAACTTCCAAGGGTTCAAACTTGTCTTGTATAATGTCTATATTTCTGCAGCTACCATTTCCGTTTTACATTGGAACAATCTCTTGAGGTGTATAATTGTTTGATGATGATGATCCTGTTGAGGTTATTCGCTTTAGTGGACAATTTGGAAATCATTATATTAATTTTTCCTCTCTTCCTGTCAAGCATGATTCTTTTAGTGGATGAAATACAGCAGTTGTTTTCACATTGTAATTTTTCTGGGGTTCAAACTCAGTTACTGGAACAATTAATTGGATTCGATGATTAATATTTATCAGTAGATTAATTCTTCTTTCTGATCTTTTTCGAATGCAGGTGAATGTTTTCTTCTTTCCAGCTAAAAACATCTTATTTCTCTGGTCAGTTGAAAGGTGTAGAATATTATTTTTCAGACAAGACATCTTTTCCTTCCTATATGATCTGCGGCTCCACAATGGTCAGGTAAAAGATGAGACATATATATAATTTTTCTACCCCGTCATTCTTATATTTTCAACATTCAAAACTTGATATAAAAAAAAATGATTTAAAAAAAAAATTATCTAGCAGAACTAAAAATGTTTGTCTGCTTTAGTTTCAATAATTTTTAAAAAGTCTCTCTCACAATATATTATAATAACAATAATCTAATAGCTCAACTGATTTTCCAGACTGCTTTTATATCCGATTTTTGAGTCAACTCACCCAATTAGAGTGATAGTGTGAATTGCTATTTTTGACCAACTCAAAAAATCTCACATCTGTTTTTCAGACACTTTTGTCTTAAAAAAAAATAGACTTAATTCTTTTTCCTTTTTCACGTATATCTGTAATATCTAAAATTGGAGTTTCTTTCCTTTAATCTCAAGATGAGACCATTTCAAAATTAGAGTTCCCACCAAGCTTAAGCTCCCAAAATGACAAACAATTATTTATAAAAACAAAATTGCTACAAAAACAGATATCTGATTCAACAGATTTTCTCCCTTCTTCCTTTCAATATATAATAAATGTAAATTTCTGTATGTAATGTACATACATACTTTATCATTTCAAATCATTCATAAACTGTCATTACAATAATTTAATTGCCAGCTTAGTAATTATAACCCCAATATTTAAAATTAAATCTGTAACTTTTAAATCCCAATTACAATTATAGAAAAGCAAAAATAGAAGTATAGAATAAGATATTAAAATTGATCAAGCATAGGTTAGTTTTAAAGAAAGTTAAAATGTTTAATATTTGAAATATAAAACAATTAAATAGCTTTGTCTAGATATGTGTAACTTTGCTTTTTAGCAGAAAAATTTAATATTGAATAGTTTAAATGTGTGTATTACCTTTCTATCAACACACAAACAATTAAAGTATATAACTGTGGCCCCACTCTCTTTCTGTCTAAAGCTTTTAAAACTGGATCTTGTAGGGTTTAAACTTGGATGCCCTACAGCTTCCTTTTTAGATAAAAATGTGATGATGATTTTTGTTTTACATTCTCTTACATGCACATTACTATAAATTTAGCTAATGACTAAATTGTAATGGCACAATATATATATATATATATATATATATATATTGTATATATATATATATATGGGTCATTATATATATATATATATATATATATATATTGACTTATAACCCAGATATTCAAGTTTCCTATATCTATCCAGTCCATCTTATACAACCAATACATATGCCCACATATATGTGAAAAAGATAAATGCTCTCCAATATACATGTTTCATGCTGAACCAGCACTCATCAGTCTTGCACCAGATCACCATTTCTCACATATATATACAATCAGTGCTCAGTCTATATTAAGATAGCAAATCTTCAAACTTTAATGGACAAGCTTCAAACTTCTCCATCTTCCAGCTCTTCTGCCATCCATATCATAGAAAACCCAATGATCAAACACTCCAAATCCTCGTATCCATGTTGACCTTAAGTCAATCTGACCCCTCACACATAGAACCTTAATATGTCCATTTAATTATACAGAAGAGGGATGGGCAGAACACAGGCTTGAATATGTAATATTTAAAAATACGTATATTATCTATAATAGACTTAATATAATTATAAGGGACTTGAACCCAGACTTTCAAGTGCCTTATAATTACATTAAGTCTAGTATAGATAATATACATATATTTAAATATCTATATTGACTTATAAATAAAATGAAATAAAAATTTAATTTGATTGTATTTTAATGATAAAGGTGCTGTGATAATTCAAGAGATTAAATTTACTGAAATCTTCTAGAAATACTTTATATAAGACAGTGGTTCCCAATCTTTCTTTACCATTGATTCATTTCAAAGTTAATTCGATTTTTGCAACACTCCAGAAATTTTAGGATTTTATACAAAAGAAATAAATTTTAACACATATAATATTTATGTTTATTTAAAAAATCAAGTTTTAATTCTAATGTGATACTTGTGCCTGTTCTTTGCATAATTTCTTTATTGTAAGCTGAATTGTAGATAAGGAAACCCGACTTCTTGCTCCATTTTGGTCACTGATGAATGTTCCAATTCACATAAATATGTAGAGAAACACAATAAAAATTTTAAGTCTTTGTTGATATATTTGGAAATTCACATGAAAATTTTATCCAAAATGCTGGTACATTCATTTCATCAAATTCTATTCTTAAATTTCTGTCATTTCTTATTTCTATGTATTCTTCTTTCAATGTAGTTAAAGATTGGTCAGGATTTTTGTTAATTAAGAAAGGATACAAAGATGGAAAATAATACTGAATTTTTTCTTCTAATGTATCATGTTTCAGTTATTAACTTTAAAATCTTATTATCTTTACTTTTTGACTTTAGTGGAAACATATCTACGTTTCTGTTTTTCATTCTCCTTTTCCACATAACTAATTTATTTTAAAGGATTTAATTTTGTTAGTTGATACTAAAATATTTTCTTGTTTTCTTTGCAAGCTTAAATTTAGTTTATTCAGATGATCAAACGAATCTGCCAGAAACATCAACTTTGAACACCCTACCCCATTACTCAAATGATCACTGTACTTATTTTTAAGTTTAGCAAGCTTGCATTAATTTTTTAGTATAAATTTTGATATTTTGCCAACACTCCTGAGGAATTCTCATGACACACATGCTGGGTAACACTGGTATAAAATGTCATAGTGCAGATGGAACTATACAATGATTAAAGATTTTAAAGGCTACATTACTGATATGGAAACAAAAAAGTTACATTAAGAAGATAAAATAAATAATGAAAGTTTGAAAATATAAATAATATAAAGTTGTGGAATAAAATTTAAAAAATATATTTTAGAAATGGCTAATGAGCTAAAAGAAAAGTAAAATATAAATGAAGAATTTATGAGATATAAAGTTTTAGATAATGTTTAATGGATTTTCTCAAAATGTGAAAATAAAGATTGGTTATGTTGAGTTAGAAGAAGTTAACAGCTACAAATACCTTGGTGAAATTATTACTACAGATGGAAACATAATAGATGAAATTAATCATAGAATTAAACTTGGTTCGAGTGCTTTTGGTAGAAATAACTTGATACTAAAAGGAAATAGGCCTATGTGTTTGAAAAGGAAGGTTTTTAATAAATGTATTTTACCAGTTCTTACTTATGGATCTGAGACTTGGACACTTAATAGAAGAGCAATACAGAGACTTTAAATCACTCAAAGATGTATGGAGAGATGCATGTTGGAAAACACAATATATGGATAAGAGAACAAACAGGTGTTACTGACCTCATTGGAAAAATTAAAAGACTGAAATTGGGCTGGACATATTACGAGAAGAGATGATAATAGATGGACAATTGAAATCTTAAACTGGATTCCAAAACGACCCAAAAAGAGACCACATCGGAGATGGATGAATGAAATAAGAAAGTGTGCAGGGGTGATGTGGAGAAGAGAAGCTAAAGATCGGAGATAGATTGAACTTGGAGAGACCTACATCCTGCAGTGGATTGATAATGGTTGATAATGATGATGTTGTTTTCTTTTTATATAAAAAAAATTAGAGATTATAATATGTAAAATAATTAATAAATGTTTAAATTTTCAGGAGGTCATGTGATATTTAAAAAGCACAAAAGGCAAACTGGACCTCAATTAAAGAATATTTAGCTCTTGAGTTCGTCAGTAATGTTGCATTAAACACCCAACTGGGTATGTGTTACATTAGATTAAATAGTAACATAATTAAATGTTTAAGAAAATACAGCAGAACTGACCATCTAGCCATGAAGTAATTAAACAAATCCATCACATTATGTTTAGCAAATTAAAGGATGGAGCATCGTCTATTCTTTTCGATGTAAATAAAGCTAAATTTTCTAAATGTGTTGCAATTTCAGAATGAAATTAATGTTGATAACATGCGAATATGACCTAATCAATAATGCAATTATATATACTTAGGCAGAGAATAAAACAACTAATGATTTGTTCAGCTCTTTTTATACACACATTTAATTGCCGTATGAACGGAATTATTTAATATTTATAATTTGATTTACACTTGATTGTTAATGCAGACATTGTTAAAAATAAGACACTGCCTTTATCCTCATGCCGAATTAGACATGATTTCATAATATGTTTATATCTGGTGTCAATATTAATTCCATGTTGAAAAACATAAAGAATTGATGATCCGCTGTATTCTTTGGTTTGCAAAACAGTGTAGTGGATTTAGTTAATTATTTCATGGCTAGATGAAGTTTGATCAGATCTCCTCAATTTTCATATTACATTATATGTATTAATATGCTAAATGGTTGCCTACAGTGTAAGTTTGAGACCTAACTTTTTTAAAAAGATGATTACTGGAAATATAAAAACATTTGAATTATTGTGGAAGTACAGTGATCTAATTAAAAATATTGTAGAAGTAAAATGGTTTCATAGAATATGAAAATGCATAAGTCATACAGAAATTTTGCACAAAATTTGCATAAAAGAAAACAGGGATAGTATAAATATATCTTCAGATATAAAAAAAATGTGAAATCTATTTTTTTAGTGGCGGCAAAATTAATAAAAAAGAAATAAGGAAAGGTAAAGAGTGGATAGTTATCATAGAAGTGGGCAAAAATATAAACAGAGAATATACAATTCAAGAGAAAGAATTTTGAAAATTTCTAATTAGTGAGAGAACTTAAAAAGGAGTATAGACTTTAGAAAATTATATAGAATTGAAATAAACTATTAAATTTATTATATAATTTTTATATTTTTTATTAATTCTTGATTATTTTAATAGATTACTGTTTGATGTTATTATTTTTAGATGAAATAAGCAATGCAAAAGAAGATTCTAAATTAAATTCTACATTTCTGTCAGAAGCTGATGATAAAGAAAATGTAATGTATCCTTTGAATTATTTTAAATATGTAATGTGATTTTGTGTGTGTGTTTGTGTTTTAATAACTAATGTTACTACTAATACATCACTTGATTCTTTAGTTTACTATAATATAGTGCAATCTATTGTGCTTACATTATAATATAGAAAGCTAAAGAATCTTGATATGTTGATATTTCCAGCCAAAGAAAATGTTTGCCTATAATTAGGAAAAAACAGATTACTAATCTATATAGTTATTAATCTTGGATTAGATCTATGAAGTTATATAAGTAGGTTAGTTTGGGTTCAAAATTGATAAGTTTTTTTGAATTTTAGGCTTATAGTTTGATAGTTAAAAAATAGTTAAAGATATATGTGATGTATTGTGGCTTCTCCTTAAACGAAGTCAAGAATATCTCAGCAATTATGCCCAGGTAAACCTGTTAGCCACTTTATTTTTCCATTCCCCACTCTAAATTTTCCCATATTCTGCTTCATCCCATTTCCACAACATAATCTTTGTCAACTCTATAACCTTTATATCTAAATCCCCTTTATCTTTTCCCAAACCCAGCATAAAAACCAATAATTCACTTACTGTATAATCACTTTTTTCATATTTATTCTTCCATAACTTCATTATATGTACCCTTTCTGTTTTCAAGCATTTACATTCAGTTAACAAATGCCTAATATTTTCTATTCCTTCCTTACATAATTTATAAAATAAATCACCCATTTTTTTTCCATTTACATATATATTCTCTTGTAGCCAAAGATCCTGTTCGAGCCTTAAATAATAAACTACTTTCCTTACTATTATCATATATTAAATCACACCTAATATTCTGTTTATTTCTGTATATATTTAAACTCTTTTTACTCTCCATACTATTTCTCCATCTCTCTATCTTCCTATTCTTTATTAATAAATCTATTCTTTTATCCCATTCCTTACTACTACAACATTCAACAATCCTCTTAATACAATCATCCCATCTTTTGTACAAATATGCTGATATAAATTCTTTATCCAAATCTTTTGCATACCACATTACCTTTCTCACTCATCTTGTTACCTGCCCTTTACTCATAACCCAATTAAATACTATTTTGGCTATTCTTTCACTATCCATAAACTGCAATCTACCAAACATTTTCATTTTACTTTTTGCATCTCTCATATGAAAACTTGACCATCCCATTTCTCCTTGAATTGCCTCCCTTGCTGTCCTTACATCTACATCCAATGCATGTCTTCCTACTTCCCTTTGAACTTTTTCTAAGTAATTTAATACTTCTTTACTAACATATAATGCATCTTTACCATATGCTAACCCTGCTACTGCAAATCCTTTCCATATAATTCTAACTACATCATATTTGTTATATGAAAACACTGTTAATTTCTTTATCAATCCCTTTTTTTTCTTTGCTTCATTTATCAATTTTTTCTCCCATTCATCCAAATAATTTTTCTGATTACTTAAAATAATTCCCAAATAACTATATCTATTCACCACACTTAATTTAATATCTCCCAATAAAAATTCTACATCTTCTCTTTCCCCAGTATTAACCATCATTATATTTGATTTTTCTTCACTAAATTTAATCCCCATCTCTTTACCCACCCTTGCACATGTCCTCAGCATAACTTCCATATCTTCTCTTCTTTCTGCACACAAAAATATATCATCCGCAAAAAAAAGACCTGACTAAAATATATACTCCCTTACTACCTATTAACGGTATCTCTATCCCTCTTCCTAATCTTTCTATTGCTCTTTCCATTTCACTCAAATACAACACAAACAAAATAGTTGACATAGGGCATCCTTGCCTTAGTCCCACTCCATTTTTAACTTTAACTGATTCTATATTCCCTAATTGATATATATAATAATTATTTTCATATAATTTCTTAATAATATCTATTAAAGCTTCATCCATTCCCAAATTTGCTAAACTTATCCATAGTCTATTTCTATCTACTCTATCATATGCCTTCTCTATATCTATAAAACTCATATATAACTGTTTATCTGAATTCCTACTCATATCCATAAATTGTGTAACTACAAATAAATTAGCTCCTATACACCTATCTAATCTTAAAATCTCCTTGCATTTCCCCCACTACATTATTTTCTTCCATCCATTTTAGAACTCTTCTAGCCACCATATATGAGAAAACTTTATATAAAACTGATGTTACCGCTATTGGCCTATAATTATTCAACTTTCTATGATCCTTACCCTTTTCTTTAAATAATAATCTTACTCTTGTATTACTCCAACTACTTGGGAAAACTCTATTCTGTACCATTTTATTAAAACAGGATAATAACTTTACTTTTGCCCTATATCCTAAATTCATTACCATCTCTGCTGCCCATCCATCTAAACCTCTTGCCCTTCCACTTTTCAATTTCTTCTCTACCTCATTCAATTCATTTTGTGAAAACCTAATATTCCCATTACTAAATGCTTTCATGTTTTCTATCACTCGTATCATTCACATCTTACATCTTTTCTATATTCATTACATATCTATTTAAGATTATCTCTAAATCTCCTCTAGAGCTACACTCTATTCCCTCATCATAACTACATAGGTTCCACCTTTGAATCCCAAATTCTCATCTTGAAGTCAAAAACCAGGAACTAGTCTGGAGATGGGGATTAAAATGCATTACTGTCTTTTAATTACTAATTCATTAAGCTTACAATATATAGTTTAGAATAGAGAGCTGTTTGTATTTATAATACTAATGTTATAAATCTAGTTTTACTTCTGAATGTTATGTAAACAAAACACTTATTTATAAGTAAGTTTTAGCGGAGAAGATATAAATTAAATTTTAATATTGATAGGCTTAACGTTTTTGAGGATTCGTGCCACATAATCATAGCCATCATAAAAAATGTATGCCAAGCAATCCGGACACAACTTCACACCCGCCAATCCCATAATCTTATGCTCAAAATCAAATGATCATAAGAGAAAAATAAAAGAAGCATTCTACATTAATGGAAACATCCATGCTATCAATAAAAAGGATACTTGCTTCGAGATCTTGAAGAAATGGGCTGCCTAATACTGCCTTATTTAAATATCTTTGCATATATTTTATTATATATTTTTTATGATGGCTATGATTTTGAGGCATGGATCCTCGAAAATGTTAAGCCTATCGATATTAACGTTTAATTTATATCTTCTCCACTAAAACTTACTTATAAATAAGTGTTTTGCTTACATAATAACTAATGTTTTAAAAGCTGTCATAAAAATATTTTACTTATAAGAAACATATGCATTATTAATTCTAACCACTTTGATTTTTGTAATTTTTAAACATTTTTTGATGAGAAACTATTTTTAATATTTTTAAATGAATGAACGATTATTTCTTGATTTGAGATAGACAATAGTAAATATAAAATCATTTTGAAATATAAACATCACTACTGTTACTATATATGTTTTCATCAGAAAGTATTTAGGTAACTAGGCATTAGACACCATAATAATTGAATATCCTTCTTAGAATTCACATTGGTTTCGGTAAAGTGTCAATTCATGTTTCTCACTTTCGTTTCAACATTTAAAATAAAAAATATATCAGAATATGGAAAAAGTACTTTATTTTTAACCAAGATTACGGTAGATGGCACTGGAGTAGAGAACTGCTCTTATTTTATCATATATTGTATGAACTGAAGAATTAATTGTTATTAGAAACAATACTATATATGTACGAGAACAGCAGACAAGAGTTAAAAAATTAGATAAAAACAGTTTAACAATTATCTTTCATTGAAATATATTAAAGGGCAGTATAACTATTAATTTTATAAAATACCATATATTCCTTAATTCTTTTCTGCTTACAGTTTCGACTGCCCAGCAATCATCATCAGAACTCTCTTAAACTCAACAATTTAGAAATTAACCGTAGAAACTCTTAACAATAAAAATTGTTAAAGAGTTTAAAAGAGCTCTGATGATGACTGTTGAGCAGTTGAAACTGTAAGCAGGGAAGAATAGATTCTATTTTATATTCTACGTTGCATTGTAAAGTATTCAATTAAGGAGTGTGTGGTATTTTATATATATATAAATCAGGACATAATAGGATAAGAAGTGGAAAGAAATTATAATTACTAACTTTAAGAGCAACTCAGATATTTTTAAGTAGCACGTCAAATAATACTCAGATTCAGAACATTCACTCCAATATTAGCAAAATTCTACATTTTTTTCAATACTTGCGCACATGTATATGTATTAAAATCTTCATTACAATAACATTAATATCACTATAATTTCATATAATATTTAAAAAATTGGGTTAATTTAAAGAACTATGGTGATTAGATATTTACATATTACAAATCTTTTTTTTTTATAGTATTGTTCTTTTTTTAGATATATTTTTAAATTTTTTTTTATATATTGTACTGCGCATTTTTCTTTTTTTAAATATATTTAAAACTTTTTATCCACGTTGCATTTTGGAAATATATGATTAAAGACATAGAAAAAAAAAAAAATGACCCCAAGATGCATTTTTAATATTTATCAATGTCATATTAGAATTTAAATTTCACACAATCCTCAACTCTCCACACTATCTCACACAACTGATACACTTGACAACATATATATCTAAAAGTTAAATAATCACCAATATACATATTTCATGCACTCGTCAGTTGGTCCAGATTATCATCTCTACACATATATACATTAAGTGCTCAGATTTATATTAAGATAGACAATCTTCATACTTTAATGGACAGGCTTCAATCCACTCCACCTTCCAACTCTTCAGCCATCCATCCTATTGAAAATCTTAATATAAATCTGAGTACTTATTGTATATATGTGTAGAGATAGATAATCTGGACCAACTGACAAGTGCCGGTTTAACATGAAATACGTTTATTGGTGATTATTTATCTTTTAAACATATATGTGGTCAATGTATGAGTGGTATGAGATAGTGTGGAGAGTTGAGGGTCGTGTGAAAGTCTGAACTCAAAATACCCTATATATTACATTGGTTATACAGGTGTGTGTATATATATATAGCTTGTATGTTAGATATACAATTTAAATTATAAGTGTGAACTTTTATGCACTCACATCTTTGACACCATCCACTTTAAATGAATACTTTAATAATTATTACTTATCCATTTATTAGTCTAGAGATTATCGTATTGGGAGTAGAAGTGATAGGATAATCTGTAGCCTAATAAATAATCAGTAATAATCTTAAATCAATTTACCTAAAGTAGACGATATCAAAGATGTGGGTACAAGAAGTTTGACACTTATATGTCAAATTATAGTATATTTATACTTCTAATGATTTTATCTTAGATAAGTGAAAAGATTTTTAAATCATGTTTCAAGATTTTATAAACTTACTAATTGCTGAGAAAAATCTTTGATTGGTATTTGTTTGTTTTTTTAAATACATAATGTTTTGTTTTTGTGCCACCTTTGCTTCTCAATTCAAAATATAATCTTTCAAGATGATCTTTGCAATTTATGCTGTAATTATAAAAAAAATATTTCTTTTAATGTACCGTGTGTTTTCTAGAATTATTCTCTCTCACCTTTATTATTTTCAAATTCCCAATAAATAAATTTGGATAATTTGCATCTGTTGGTTTAAATAAATAAATTGAACATCGTTATTAGAACTATCTATCTATAGCTTTGAAAATGAAGGCATCGTTCCTCCGAAAGCTCTAAGTATAGAAATAAATATAATAATATAAATATTGGGTTTTAGTGCGGAGATATTACCGTAAAATATCTGATCTTATTACAATAAATAAATTGTAAATGAGAATATGGTTTAAGGATGATAAAACAAACATTGTATTGTAACAGAAACAATAATATCAATAAAATATAAACCATAGGGCGACAGATGAAACTATGAAGCACGTAAGAATGTACAGCTTTTCTTGCAGTGAATTAATAAAGTGAAACACTTGTAATTAAACATCTTTAATGAAGCATTACTCTCTGTAAGTATTGCTAAGTTCTTACTTACCCCAAAGATTATTATATATCATTTCAAATTTTTTCTAGGAAAAAAAAAAAACAAACATTCATGTTGAAGAAATGTGGGACTAGAAACTATCTTTTGAGATTTAATGAAACCAAACTTAAAAAGAAAAAAAAAAAATTTTTATAGAGAACTGAGTTTGAGACCGAAATGAACTAATAAAATATATGGAAAAATGAAAATAACAGGAACAATACAACAAAATGTTGAATATATAAGTATATATGCAATAAAATTGCATTTATAGTATAATTAGTTATTAAATTTAGGAATTACTAAGGCATTTTGTCTAGTTAGCATAGAAATTAAATTTTTTTTATAGATGTTAAGTAGTTGCTAATTCCTGCAATTACATAATATTACAATTTCATTTTTAGCTAAATAGAAGGCAGTTTTTTTTAATTGTATAGTCATAGGTTTAATAGTTAGTTATTACATAAATGCTTTAGAGAAAGGCTTTAACTTTTATCATGTGTCTTGAACGTTTATAATAGTCAAACAAAGTCTTTTTTTTTTTACTATAGAGGGACTTCTCAAACCTCGACACAAGATAGCGACTTTATAAAGATAAGAACGGTTGTCTTATCTTTGACCTAAATTCCCACTTATATATGCCAATCTGAAGCATCTTGAACTGAGAGCATTATCTCTTCACTTTTATGTAATTAATTATGTTAAATGCATTATTTAATGTAATTTAGTAAAATCTACAATAATAATTAGTTTATAATTTCAGTTTTGTTTGAATATAGCTTCATTAACCCACAATAGCCACATGGAGTTTTGTACTATAAAAGCTACTCATTATAAAATGATATTGCTCATTAGAGAAATAATATTTTGTAATATAATTACGATTTCAAATGGGCATTTAAAAGAAATAAAACAAAAATAATTACTTCGAGCCTTTTGTCATTGCGTTATTGTATTTGCTTGAAAGTCTGTGATGATGTTATATTAGACGTGGTAATATATTAGATTATTTCCAGCATATATCAGTAAATGTTGAGTGTATACATTCAACATTTATTGAAAGATGATAGAAATAGTCCAACCTAGTATTACTTTGCACCATTGTCACTGCCATTATTAGTAACTTCAGATTATTTAATGCTCCTAAAATATAGCTAGGAAACTTTTTTCTAAATATAGATTTGAGGCAATTTTGTTAATTCGTTTAAATGTTGAAATTTCTTTGACTGTTTAAAATGTTTTATATAAAATGAATGAGTTGATGAGTTGAACTGTGTAACATTTAGGAGAAAATTGCTATTGAGCAAGTTATAACCCGCAATCACTTTTGGTTTTGCAGTACTAGAACACATTTAACGAAACACCACATACAATTTTCATAGGCCGGTAATTAAAATTCAATTAAATGCATTCTTTTTGAAAAATTACAACCAGGTATTATAATAAAATAAATTAGATTTTTATTATTCTAAGAATTAATTACAAAAAATATAATATTTTTATAAAAAAGTAGGAAAAAAAAATAACGATAGAAAAAATGGAGGAACAAAACTACGTTCAGCCTACAAGTGATAGGACATTTGTAAACTTAAAACAAAAACTGGTATGAAACTTAGACTACACATTGTAAATTTGAACTAATTTGATTTTTGTAAAATAGAGACTTATTTAGAGAGATATTGAAATGGACACGTGTTCGATTTAAAAAATAATATGAAATTAGGGCATTTAAAAATTGATAGTGGTGACTGCAGGTAGCTGTTATGGGTTAAATATAATAGATAAAAACTACTCAATTGATGATGTATATTTTTGCATTTCACATATTCAAACAATAATAATAAGAATATAAAACATTACCATCTGCTTTACATATATATATTTACATCATTAAAAACAGTTAACACTTAGACAATTCCAATATCAATAACAATCAACAATTTCAAACTGTTGTCAAGGCAACCTTTTAACAATAAAGGTGGAATCCTTTATTTACATATATATATATACACACACAATATTTTAATGTTTATATGGACATTTTGAATATGTGGAGTTACCCATTTAGATCAACTAAATTAAAAAGCATGTAACCTAGAACAATTGCCCCAGGCCAAGAGTCAAAGTAAACTGACAGACCGATGTCTCCAAAAGGAGGATCCAATTTAAAAGGATCCTCTTAAATACCATTGTCCTTTTGGATGCATCAGTCTATCAGTTTACTTTAACTCTTGGCTCGGGGCAGTTGTTCTAGGTTAAGTGCTTTCTAATTAAGTTGATTTAAATGAGTAACTCCACACATTCATCTCGTAATTGAACACTAACCTAAATATATATAAAGTACAACTTTAAAAATTTTTTATTCACTTAGATTTACAATAAATGATTATAATTAATATTTTTATCTATTCAAATATATATTTCTGGGTGTCCCCTACTCATAATAAAAAATGTATAAAATATTTTTCACTTTTTATGTAAAATAATTACATTTCTTGTATATAAATAAATTTTGCTCTTTTCTGAATTATGGAGGATGATATTGAGAAGATGATATGGTTTCTTTGAAACAAGGCTTTTTTTCATTGTTTATTTTGCAGGTATTTGGAATTATGTAATATCTAAACTAAGCTTAATTTTATTGTTAGTCAAATAGAAAGTGAATTAGTATTTTGTATCATATGTACATATATGCACTACCTGCAGTTCTATCTTTGAATCAATCCACGTATTATATATCAACATACTTTAACTATTCACCACAAAAACTTTAAGGGATAGCATGTCTGGATCAAGAATAGTGTGCTTGGCACTTTTGTTGATTGTTTTTTTTTTTTTTTGCCATTATGAAATCCTGCAAACCACTTGAAAATGTTCCTGCCACTCATGGCTTCACTAACAAACATAATTTGAAATATTTCCGTAATTGGAAATTAAGATAAGAAACGGTGCGTTTCATAACATAACTTGTAATTCAGATATATTAGGATCTTAAAATTTTTGTGGAGAATAACTAAACTTTTTGCTACATAACACATGTTGACTTGGAGATAGTGGTGACAGGCAGCTTGGAGAGAGAACCAGTTACTTTTTTGCTGGGACATACTATAACTTTTACAATATTTTTTGTTTGTTTGTTTGTTTTTAAACAAAAAGATCTCCAACTGCAGTTTGGATCTTTAATATTATAATTATTTGTTTTTTTGTGAATAAAGGAACAGTTATTTTTTTAATTAGAAAAATATAGTTTGCCATTAAAAAATGAATCTATTTCTAAAGTGGGCCTTGATAGGACTCCTCAACTAACAGATTTTGGCATTAGCAGAGAAGCGTTGGCTATGCTAAAACAGCTGTCATTGAATAAAAAGGATATATCCCATTCCAAATCATTTCCGAATAAAGTTCTATCCAGCTCCAAAACTCGGTAAGAAAATTTATATACGATATAATATATTTACAAAAACAAACATTGAATATTAATTTAGTATTAAATTTGTGGAATGAAAAGAATAATAGTAAATTTTTAATATTACATTAAAACTTAATAGATTAATTAATATTCAACAAGGATGCTGTTGATGTAATTATTATTTTAAAATAGATTTTTATTGCTGTAAAAGTGTTCTTATCTACTTTTTGTTTTTAAAAATCTCTGTAGCAAAATATAGTATTGATTTACTTTTCAAATGAGATTAGCTTTGACAACTGATCGATTTTTCTGTGTGACCTCTCAAAATATATAAAAATCTACATGTCATTTATTTAAGTGTAGATAATTTTGATTTAACTTGTTTTGCCGTGTAATAACTCATATGACAAATGAAATTTGAAATATTTAATTTTATTGCTATAATATTTAAATATTGGGAAGCAGCATAGACGTCAGTGGGCTTCATTTAACAAGTTAAATGTAAAGGGCATTTCTTTATTGTGATACGGCATTGTAACTAAATTAGTAGCATGTGGGATGTTATTATGCCAAGTTTGTGTGGACAAATCGTAATGTTAAAATATGAAAAAATTTCATTTAAGAATGCTTGTTAATATTCCAAAATAAGATGGTAAGATCATAATCCCAATTAGTAAGTAGTTTAGCTTGTTGAATATAGTAATATTGTTTCTACAATTATATGAGTGTTTCTTTATTGGATTGGTTATATAAGGTTAGTAAGGAATACCAAACCATTTAAAAGTATTTTATGAATTTGAGTATAATATAGAGTATTTGAACACAGACTTTCAAACTCCCTTCAGCCACCCACTCTACCTCATACAACCGATACCCATGACCACGCACATGTGAAAAAGATAAATGATCTCCAATATATGTATTTCGTGCTGGACCAGCACTCATCGGTTGATCCGGATCATCATCTCCCACACATGTAATCTGTGTTCAGTTTATATTAAGATAGCAAATCTTCACACTTTGATGAATAGGCTTCAATCTACTCCACCATCCAACTCTTCAGCCATCCATATCATTGAAAATCTGGTGATGGAGCACCTAAATCCCGTGTTAATGCCAATATTATTGTCATGCTATATTGACTAAGTCACTAACCCTCATACATAGGATCCTGTCCATTAAAATACTTAGAAGAGAAATGGGCAAGATACAGGCTGAATTTATAATATTTTAAATACCAGTATATTTTATATACCTGGAGTCTATATGTAATATAGGGGGTTTGAATACAGACTTTCAAGCTCCATTCAGCCATCCCCTTTATCTCATACAAGCAATACACACCACACATGTGAAAAAGATAAATGATCTCCAGGGTATGTCGTGTTGAATCAGTACTCATCAGTTGGTCGAGAGCATCTCCCATATATATATAATCAGTGCTCCGTTTATATTAAGATAGCAAATCTGCACATTTTAATGGACAGGCTTCAATCTACTCCCTCCAACTCTTCAGCCATCCATACCATTGAAAATCTGATGATGGAATGATGACAAATGAAATATATATTTAATGAAAGTGATTTTTATTTCAAAACAATTATATAAACTTTTTTAAATTAAAGATATGAAAGAATGTGTACTTAAATTATTAAACTTAAAAAAAAATAAAAAAATAGTTTGGTGTTTTTTTCAATTAAAAATTATAACATAATAATCATATACAACAGCTAATGTCAATATATATTAATCATACATAAAAAGCTTTTTCTATTACATGATTTAGTGCCCTTTTCAAATGTTAATCTATTATAACGTTAACCAATTATTATATATACAACACCATCTAGTGACTTGAGGCTAATTTTTTTTTTTTAAGCTCCAATCAAAAATGAGTTATAGTTGAACTTGTATACATTCTTATTCCCAAAAATTCATTTCCTAGTACAGTACTGGCAACTTTCAATATAATAATGTAGTATTACATTACTGTCACGATGATTTGAAGTTTGAAGAATAGGCGATGATTTTATATATCTTCCATGACTTTCTTAATCTCCTGACGAGTCTCTAGGCCATTTTTTGAACAATATATAAGTTATTGGCATTACTCAGAATTTGAATCTTCTCTTAGCAAGAGACTAATAAAATTTTCCTCATAAAGATATATCATAAAAAAATATATGTGGTGTTATTGCTAATTTATAAATTGTAATCATATTTTCATTTGATAAAGTTAAAATCTTTATTCCAGATAGATATTGCTAAAAAAAAAAAAAGTTACTTAATTTGTTCTAATTCTAAGGTAGTATATAATTTGCGTACACTGAATGTTTCTTATATCTATAAATAGAGGGGTTTGAACTCAGGATTTTCAGTCTATTCATCCTCCACTCTATCTCAAGCAATCGATACACATGATCACACACATATGAAAAGATACATATTTTGTGCCATCAGTAGGACTAAATCATAATCTCCCACACATACATACAATCAGTTCTTAGTTCATATTAAGATAACAATTCCTCAAACTTTAATGGACAGGTTTCAAACATCTCTCTACCAACTATCCAATCATCCATTTTCATTGAAAAACCAATGATGGAATAGTTGGAAGGAATGAGAAGATTGAAGCCTGTCCATTAAAGTTTGAGGAATTACTATCTTAATATAAACTGAGCACTGATTATATATATGTGTGTGTGGGAGATGATAATCTGGACCAACTGATGAGTGCTGGTTCAGCACAAAATAAGTATATTGGGGGATCATATATCTTTTTCACATGTGTGTACCCATGGGTATCAGTTGCTTGAGGTAAAATGGAGGATGAAGAGACTGAAAAATCTTCAGTTCAAATCTCTCTCTTTACTTTATTCTACTATATATATATATGGTTTTTCTTTACTAAAATATATTTTTATTGTTCTCTTTAAATATTAATATAAGTTACACTTACATGATCACTAATCAATTTGTTAAGACATCTTGAATTGGATGAAAGTAAATCCAAAGCGGTATCAGCAAAATCAACATGCACAGCAAATTGCTCTGCAATATACGTGGATTTCAGGAATAACTTCCTTCATCAGCTCCTTTACATAGCGTATTGTTTTTCCCCTGTAGTGCAGCAGTCATAATGTATTAGACATGATAACTGAAGCTGATATCTTTCCCAATTTATTCACATCCTGTTTATATGGTTCTGACCCACCAAACATCACATGATCACCATTTCTTATGCTTGCTCATAACTTTTATTAAAACAGGCGAAACTCTCCATACAGTGGTGCCACTCAGTGCAAGTCAGATTAATTAGATCCTAAGATCTAGGTGCACTGCTCTCAGTTCCAAGCCTCCTCACTGATGAAGGCCACAAGTTAGAAACTAGTCTGGGGATATTGGTTGAGTAGGCACTAGATAGAGATTTTATGCACAAGCCTTCCGGCATTTATTGATTACTCTGGCTTACACTGAGTGGCACTACTGTATGTAGAGTTTTACCTGTATAATGTTTTGTTTTAGTATTATATTTTATTGATAGCACACTATAATATACTTTATTCAGATAGAATAAATTTCACTATCTTTTTGAAACAAATTAGTAATTTTATGATAAAAGTATTGTTTTTTTTTAATTTAATTTTTGTACATTAAAAAAACGGTATTTATATTATTTATTTATAATAGACTTTTATTAAAATTAATAAAATGTAAAGCTGTATTCAGCTTAACATGAATGCGGTGATTTTATTTAATTTTTATTTTTCTTAATGGAATCTAATATTTAGCCCTTTTTTTTCTTTGTACAAAAGCCAAAATTGACTAATTACATGCTTTTCAATGGGGGGGGGGGGAATAATATAAATAAATGATCATGAAATGGTTAAATATGTTCTCATGAAATATCTCTTTTCTCTCAAACTATTTATTACTGGGTTTAACTTCACTGCTGTATTGAATTGTGCATCTTATTACGAAATCTCTCAACCAAAAAGTGTTTGTTAGTGTTGAGTGATACAAGAATTAAAAACTATCTACTCCCACTTCTGTGCCTTCATTAGTAGCTTTGAAATCAGTGTTTCACTTTGCCTTTATAGTTTTTGTCTTATTTATATTTAACCATAACCCCATCTTTTCACTCTGTTTTTTAACTTTTTTAACAAGAATTTTGAGCTCTTCTGTATTTTAAATTATAAGTATGATGTCATCTGGTTATTTAATGTTGTTGATCCTGGCCCTATCACCACTACTCCCAAATCCAAATTTGTCTTTATATAATATGGCTTTTCTCATATATTCATTATATATAATTTGAATTATAGTATGCATTCCTGCCTAACTTCATTGCCAATATGAAACTTAGTCTATTTCTCTATGGCATGATTTAACTTTGGCTTCTAATTCCACATATAGATTCTCATAAGAATCATGAAATAATCTAGAATCCTCATTTTTCTAAGAATATCCCACAGCATTCCTGCCTGACTTCATTGCCAATATGAAACTTAATCCATTTCTCTAAAGCATGATTTAACTGTGGCTTCTAATTCTACATATAGATTCTCGTAAGAATAATGAAATAATCTAGAATCCTCATTTTTCTAAGAATATCCGACAATTTATCATGATCAATTGAATCAAAGGCTTTGTTATAATCAATAAAACAGCTAGACTTTTTTCTAATCTACTTGATCTTTACTGAAACCGGTTTGTATATAATGTAATCTCTATTGTATGACATTCAAAATAATTGTGTATATGGTTAAAAAAAAAATCTACCATGATAATTTTTATATTGCCAAATTTCTTTGGTAGCGCATAAAAAAAAAGAAATCTATAGGCATTTGAGTAGATTTTTAAACTAATTGGCATAATTTAGTCAGTACTTTCTTTGATTTTTTTTTTCATTTGCCTGAAAAATTATTAATGTGATGTTGTTATTGCAAATATCCTTACCTTTTTCCAATTATCTTTAGACTAATATGACCTTTTCTATTGCTGAAATTTTAGATGTAGATTGTTTCTTTTTGATGTTTGCCACTTAAGTTATAATCTGTCCATTGTCATTTTTATTTAAATTTCTTCATGGCTGACACTCTCCATTGATTTCTTGAACTTCCTAAATGATAGTCATTGTTTTTTTTTATCAAGCTTGTTTTCATTTTCATTTCTTTTTTAATAAATATTCTTCATGTTTCTTATGTTCCCTAGATACTCTTTGGAATTTTATATTCAGTTTGCTTAATAGATATTTATCATTTTTACTATGACTTCTCTTTGTTTCTTTGCAATTTCCTCTGTATTTTCTGTCATCTATTTTGATTTTTCTGATTTTGGTCATTTTATTTATTTTTTTATCTGATCTCTACTTATTTTACTTCCATTCATAGTTCATTTGGTTCACCCTCAGTCGTACATTCAGAACTTCAAGCCATTTTATTACATTAATTCTAAAAGCAATTGGTATGTTCTGTAAATTATATTAAGTTGTTGATTAAGGTTATATTTGTTTTTCAGCTTCATTCAGAGTTTGTTCATCAACAATCTTCTCTTGGTCAAGTTTTTAATTTTAAAGTTGAATCTTTCATTGCTGAGTATCCAAAATGTATCAGTTTAATTTTCCATTGATGTCCCTTATATATAATTGACATAGGGTCTGCTTAAAATATATATTGGTAATAAAAAATTTATTGAAAATACAATTTTATTAATATTACTTTTTTTTCTCAGTTATGCATTTCAAATCATTGATTGCAAAAAATATATCTTGTCTGCAAATTTTGTTATATTCTGCTTGCATCTGATCGTTAAACTTTTCACTTTTCTTTGCAATTTTTTCTTTTGTTGGAGCACAGATTTGTATTAAAGTAATTTTAATGGGTCTCCATGAAATCAAACTCACATCAATAGTTCACTGATGTGTCATAGATATTAGTTAGTCATTGTTATAATATATATATATATAACTATTTTCAAATGTTAATGGCCATTAGTTATGTACATGTGTAAATAAAAAAAGAAAAATAATTTATGTCAAACATATTGCAGACAATGGAACATATCTTCATTGATTAAATCCAAAGTTTCTCAAAATTGACATTTATTATAATATGAGGATTATCACAGTATAAAAAATTGTTTAAAATATTTGTAATACAATCTTATATATTAATGACAAGAGATAATTATAAATGTTTCATAAATTGTAAATTATATCTTGTCATTGCTGAGGCTTTTATTAGAAATAGGTAAGCATTTTTTAATTAATTAATCAAACAAAATTTGAACAAACTAGCCAATCAAATCACTTGCAATAAACACAACCTTTGCCCTAATGCTAAAATAACTGGTCAATCAGGTCCTCTAAGACAATTGTTCCAAGACTTACAATACTGCCCATCAGCTGATTACGAGTCCACATCTAGTTGAAATACTAACTGCTGGTTTGCAGCCATCTGACTAGTTAAGAATTGCAAAATAATTGTCCCGAAAAAGCTGATTAGCTGGTTTATTTAGCAGTATGTCTAAACAACAAATGTATATTACTGATGTTTTCCTGAAGGTTTGTGATGATGGTGTTCTAGTTGTATTTTTATATTGGACTATTTCCATCATCTAATATGTGTATTGAATGTCTTTAGAAAAAAATAACTTTATTTAAATATTACAAATACATTCAACTGTTAGTAATAGCATGTCAACTAGGTTAGTATATGCACAATGTTTCGGGCGGTATTAGTCTCCCCTCTTTTTCAGGTATTGCTAGCCTGACAGTACTAGCATGGGATTCGAACCTGGATTCTTAGATTCTTTAGTTTTGAATTTTAAAGTGACGCTCTAACCAACTGAGCTGATTGATAAGTTTAATTTAAATTTGTTGTGAATAATTTATTTACATATTATTTCCAACTTATTATTGTGCATGTTTGGATTTATGTACATCTAATTCTATGTGCAAAATATTAAAATACTAAGTTTTATTAAAGTTAATATTTTAATTAAAATTTCAAATAACATGCACTTATATTATTATTCAATTAAAGAGTGTTAAAAGACAAGATATATGTATTAAAAAAGTTATCTCTTTTAAAAAAAAAATAGTTTATTTTTAATCCACTATAAATTTCACTGTAGTTAAAAATGGAAGATTAGTTTTAAATTGGATTATATTCAACTCAGAAGTGATTTTTTTTTTTTTACAGTTAATCATTTTAAAGAAATAAACAAAACTTTTGATATTTTATGTATATCTTTTATTTATTCACGCTTTCCAAGAAATAACTTCCATATTTTGAGAACATATTTAAGAAAGATAAATGATTATGTAAATCATTTTAATTTGTAGATTGTCTGTAACAGGAAGGAAGATATTCCTATCAAATTGTATAGAGTAAATAAAGGGAAGGATTAAAATAGTTTGATTTGCACTTACAAGTGATTGGTATTATATATTTAAAAAAAGCATTTATTAAGATAATCTTTTAATCCGTATATTAAAAAAAAAAAGATTGCATTTAAGTTTGATTTTACTACTCAATTTGCATGGTTTTAACTCGCTGGTTAGAATGGTAAGAGTTAAGAGTTATAAGTTCTCATGATCGGTTTTCATCTGATCTAAATAACAGAATTAAAGGAAGTCGCAGTTTGTTCCGTTAGATGGAAGTATTGTAATAGTCCTCTCACTTTTGTATTTTAATATGACTTTCCAAGCAATTGTCTATTATCATCATCTCTCCAAGTTCAGTCCATCTCCTATCTCTAGCTTCTCTTCTCCACATCACGCCAGCACACTTACTTATTTTATCCATAATTGTCCATACAATACTTATGTACTTTATCAGGCACTCTTGTACCTTAATAATTATCAGAAAATCGCTTTATAATTATAATTACGCAGATTGCAGCATTTTTTCCTTTTTTTTTGTATTACAGTACATAAATTGTAAACATCAAAGACTTGTTCTAAAATGATTGTTATCACAACAACTCACACATGTTGGCAACTTAAATTTATTGGTGAAATGACTTGCCTTTTCCAGTCTTTGATGATAGCAACTTCAACTTTGTATTTTCGTTTGTGCTAGATGACTTATCCATGTTATTTATTTGGTGTTTTTATATGCATTGATGAAATATGCTTACATTATTTATTAACTAGCCAATGTACATACTTTCGTATGAGTAATTTTATGGTGTCAATCAAATTTCAGTTTGTATATAAGTATAGGTTATAATACTTCATGAATCAATAAATAGCAAAATCAAATACCATTCTTGACTAATAAAACAGAAAATGCTCTCCACTTATGCCATCTAGTTTAAGCTAGAAGAAATCAGTGATTACCAGATCCATGTATAATTCCTATCCTTAATATTCGAATCTCATCTTCTGGCTTTTATTTTCACCAATCAGACCTGGGATATGAAAATTGGAATGAATGTATATATGCACTCAAAAACCATCTTTAACTCAATTTTTTCTAGTCATACTTAAAACTTGAAGTTCAAATCAGCATAAAGTTTTGTATCCAAGTTCAGATATTAAAATATATAATTGCTGAACTCGTTTCAGATCTATATTACTGTTCATGCAGATTGATTTGTATTCAAAATCTTAGGCTGATTTGAATTTCAAGTTAAGGTCAGTGATTAAATGCATATATGCATTTCTTCCAATTTTAAATTCCTGACCTCATTGATAAAGGCATAGGCCAGAAACCGGTCTGAGAATAGGTTTCAAGTACTAAGGACAAGAATTATATATTCATGTGGCAGTTAGATTAAGGGGTAGTAAAATAGAAGGATGCATTTGTAAAATTTAGGATTGTGGTTGTGAATAATGATATCAGTTAAGATACTTTTCTATAATAAAAAAAATGTCTTACTGCATCATATCTTTTGCTTAATCCACAATCAGTTTACATATAAGTACCCTACACGCTATTCGTGAGAAAAAATAATTTCTACATGAATCGTAATCTTCTGATTTCAAGGTTTGATGTGATTGCCTTCTAATAAGATGACTGCTATGATGGATGAGACCATTGCAGAACAACTCAATTCTCTGACTGAATCTTTGCGTATAACTAATTAAGTAAAATTTAGATACATTTGAAAAGAACATTTTCTCAAATTGTTCTCAAGTTCTTGACAGAATGTTTTTATATAGAGCAAATTGATCGTTATTTAATCAGAACTCATTTCTGTTTGAAATTTCTGTTAAAATTTACCTACCATATGTTGTTTCTCTCTAATATTGTTTGTTAAATACAAATCTGAAAAAGGAAGACCAAAAGTTTTTCATAATTTTTCAATACTGCGATAACAATTTGGTTAATAGACAATTATTTTATTTTGTCTAATTATGTGAAAAATAATTTTTGTGTATATCAACACTAGTGACTTTTGGGATTTAACCTTATGCCTTATTATCATCGTATTCATATTCTAATAAGATATCTGTTCTGTAAGAACAATTTAATCCTTTTATTAAATTTTTGCCAATATCATTAATTAAATATATATGCCTATGTCTCCAGATATATCTAAAAAGAATACATTTCCAAGTTATTGAATGAAAGAATTTGTAATGTATAGCAATTTGATAAATGTTTAGTAATTACTTAATCCATATTTAAAGTTTCTATCAGCTGCAGTGTCTCTCAAAATATTATTGGTGAAAAAAGGGTCTGCTTGAATTGTTGGGGAGGAAAAAAATACGCTTTACATTCTGCCTCTTTCTCAACAGTGGCATAATAATTTGATTAAATTCATTTACTTCCAATGAAATCAAGTCATACATCACATGACTTAATTTAATAAGCTTGTAGTACAAATGTTATATAGGTTTTGGTGATGTTATATTGCTAAAGCTATTTATATATGGTATATCTGAACTTAGTTCAGTCAAAATATGGCTATGAAGACATATAGATGTCTGAAAATTTCAGATTTTCTACTTAATAGTTAGTTATTAGATAACTGCTGGACTTGTGCTGATACATTTAGATCATGTCTGAATATCCTAGCGCCTCACTGATGACAGCCAGCAGCTAGAAACCGGTCTGGGGAAAGGGACATTTGCAAAAGCTTGTAAGAGCTATTAACACTCATTGTATAAAATTCATTTACTGTATGGGATTTTTTTTTTTTAAGATAGCTTAAACTATTAACAAAATATCATAAGGGAACCTGTAGAGATTCCAATCAGGAGATATTCATTAGCGACTTTATTAAGTCATTCAATTTTGCCAATGTAGCCCATAGATTCACAGTCATTAACTGTGTGGTTCAGGGTTTGTGTTGCCCACATTTACTTAGATATGTAGCTATTAAAGTGTAGTGGTATTTATAATATAATTTTTTATTCATTGTTTTTGAAGGCATTTTTGTTGTTTTAGGAATTGTCTCATGATAAAGCTGGAAAATTAAACAACTTAAATTTTTCTCTGAGAATTGTGTTACGTCAAAAAAAAAAAACCCCTGAATTATAAGATAACAGACTGACATTGTTTCATAGAGTGCATAAAATAGCATTCTTAATGCGTTGATTGCATATTTGGTGCTCAATGTCAAAATAGGTGGGCAGATGCTGTCACTACTGCTTTCATGGGTATATATTGCTGTCACTACTGCTTAAATAAAAGTGTCTACTGGATTAGAAGGGTGTTAGACTGAGCTACTTACTTATGAAGATGATCAGCAAGAAATTAGTCTGGTAATGCAGATAGAATAGCACCGATGAGGGCAAAATAATGCTATCATCTTTATCTAATTAATAATCACACATAGTTTTAATTCAAAATATTTTATGTCAGTAAGTTATTGTGGCAGGTTTTTTCTCCCTCCACTAAAGATTGCAATCTTTCAAAATTATTACTTTTCTGTTTAATATTTATAAAATATTTTGGTTAATATTTTTTAATTTATTTATTAGCCAAAGTTCTTTGGGCATTACACCAATTACTAAGGGTCAAGACTATGATCCCAATATTTTCTCATCCGGGGAATCTTTCAGTTTTACCACCACTCCAGGTATACTGAATGGAAAAGCGATTCCTCTTGAAACACCTACTCAGCATCTAAAAGGTAAGGGAAGGTTTACGTTATAGAAGAAACTTTTGTGTGTGTGTTTATAAAACTTCATAATAACCTTTTTAGAATAAATCTCTATTTAAATTCATGTTTTCCTAACATTGTGTGTGTGTGTGTATATAGATATATTGTGATCGCACATGTTGCGATCACGCACATATATATTTAATATTAAGTAATATTAAATATTATAGTTGTTTTTTGAAATATACAAATAAGTAAAAGAATTAAAACCAATAAAGAAAGAATGTCTTAATTACTATAATGAGATAAAGAGAGGGAACGGAATCGAACAAGATTCTTATCTTTTACCCTTCAAAGTTCAGATTTTGGAAAAAAAATAGAAATATGAAAGTTAGAAAATATGAGAGTCAGATGTTTAGTTTAAGATTAAAAATGGAAGGAAATGTAAATAAAATGGGAACTCAAATGATTTTAAAAAGGTAACAATGGGGGAGTTTTAAATAAAATTATAAGTAAAATTAGGATATGATAAAAGATAAAGATCTGCTCTTCAAAGTACACATTTTGACGAAATGAAATACATATGCGAATGTGTGTATAAAGAGGGAAAAGGTTTACTACATGTTAAAATGAGAATAATGTTAATATAAATGAAAGTAAACACTATGTTATAAAATAGTATGAAATTAAAGTTATAGAAAACATTTTAAAGTTAGAGGTGTGAAAGAAAACCTACAAACGAGATCAAGATAAGAAAAGAGTTTGAAAAAAAAATTAATCAAAGTTTAGTTTATGTGGAGACTTCAGTGAGAGCACTGGTTTTGAGAAGAAGTAGAGATTAGAACCTAGTGGGAATCAGACATTAAAAAAAAAAAGGAAAGCTGAGTAAAGGACATTTCGTAGAATATTGACAAACTGAATGAATATGAAACTAATCTACAATGCAAGTGAATCTTCAAGGATGTGTGGCTAAGGGCCATCATGGTCGCTGGGCGATCCAAACCCACTGGGCTCGTATGGTCACCTCGCCATGAAACAACCACCGGTGTAGCGCCTGCCTGATGATCCGCCTGCCATGCCATTAACACCCTAGTATTGTGAAGTCACTATGTGTAGCAGAAGAGACCCCATAAACAAGAGCCAAAGCTGAAGAACGGCCATCTCTACTAAAGAAGTGGAGGAATTCCACATGACGGTCGGCAGGACAATAGTTAATGTCGAAGAAGAAGAAAACCTAGGTAAAGTAAATATATCAACATATATAACACACATGCACATACTCTTCACATTAAAAGCAATTACAATTCCAAATATCTAATGAGATAGACATTAATTAGATTCTTTAACAATACTTGAAATGAACGACTATAAATGGATAACTTATTTCAATAGATTAAAGACTTTTATAGGATTTAACACATATATTTAATTGTAATATTACATTCAGATGAGTTTATTGTAATTTAAATATTTCATGTAATTTTTTTTTGTGTTATTTATTATTATAGTAAATGTTTCATTAATTATTTTATCTGTATCGTCTCGTTTCTTCACCATTACAATAGTTTAATATACCCAGAGGGTTTGGTTATAATTATTACTCCATTTGAGTACTAAGTAATACATGAGGATAGTTGTACAGTATTACTAATCCCATTAAATTTATAATTTAACCAAGCGCTGTAATTCTTTAATAATTACGGCAGTCGAGAGACGTCTGATCGGGAAAGATAACCTAGTGGTAATATCCGTATGGTCACAGGTTCGGTCAGGTATGGACATAAATTCGTTTATGTCTATGTTCTCTTTGCTTGCGGTAACGGAAAGGTAGATGATTTGAGTTTAAGAATACTTATATTTTTTTTTAGAAACGCATTCCGTTACAATATATATTATAGTTATGACTTGGATCAGGTTCAGTTCAAAATGTGCATCTTGGAAATCATTTATTCTTTTTAAATATCCATGTTTATAAGTAATACTTTGATGGTATATATATATATATAGAAATAGCTTAATACTAAAAGGAAATATGCCTATGTGTTTGAAAAGAAAGGTTTTTAATAAATGTGTTTTACCAGTTCTTACTTATGGATCTGAGACTTGGATACTTAATAGAAGAGCAATACAGAGACTTCATATCACTCAAAGAAGTATGGAGAGATGCATGTTGGGATTAACAAGAAAAGATCGAAAACACAATATATGGGTAAGAGAACAAATAGTTGTTACTGAATTGAAAAAATTAAAAGACTGAAGGGGAGTTGGGCTGGACATATTGCTAGAAAAGATGACAATAGAAGGACAATTGAAATCTTAAACTGGATTCCAAGAGATTGTAAAAGACCCAGAAAGAAACCACGTGAGATGATATGGATGGATGAAATAAGAAGGGGTGATGTAGAGAAGAGAAGCTAAAGATCGGAGAAGATGGATTGAACTTGGAGAGACCTTCATCCTGCAGTGGATTGATAATGGTTGATGATATATATATATATATATATATATATGTATATATATATATATATATATATATATGTACACACACTGTGTAATTTGATTAATTATAACAGTCTATAAATACAAATCATCTACATTCACATAACAATTATTTGACATAATTATCCAACAACTTGATTCAAAGAAAATTATTTTATTAGTTCACATCCAAACGAAATAAAAAAAATCTATCTATGTCTAATATCATCATCATCATCATTTTCAACCTTTGTAGATCCATTTCAGGATGAAAATCCAAGTTTAATCCAGTTTTTTTTTCTCTACATCACACCAGCAAATTTTCTTATTTCATCCATCCATCTCACATATGGTCTAAGTTTTTTTACAATCTCTTGAGATCCAGTTTAAGATTTCAACTCTTTATCTATTATCATTTCTTCTAGCAATGTATCCAGCCCAGCTTCACTTCAGTCTCTTAATTCTCTCAATGGTGTCAGTAATACTTGTTTGTTTTCGATCCCTTCTTGTTACTTCTAACATACATTTATCCATATATTGTTGATTATTCTAAAGTTTCTGTACTGCTCTTTGTTAGATGTCCATGTCTCAGATCCATATGTAAGAATTGGTAAAACACATTTATTAAAAACATTCCTTTTCAAATGCACAGGCATATTTCTTCTTAATATTAAATTATTTCTACCAAAAGCACTCCATACAAGATTAATTCTTTGATTTATTTCATCCATTATGATTCTATCTGTATTAATAATTTGACCAAGGTATTTGTAATCGTTAGGTTTTTCTAACTCATCATTATCAATCTTTATTTTCTTTTAAGAAAATTCATTGTATTTTACTTAAGTCTTTTTAGCATTCTTCTTCAGTCCTACTTTCTTACTTTCACTTGATAACTCCTGTAACATTTCCTAAAGCTCTGAAACCTTATTTGCAACATATTTATATCTGCAAAATCTATCAATCTTTATTATTATTATTATTATTATCATCATCATCATCATTTTTTGAGAAAATCCATTAAACATTGTTTTAGTCTTTTTTGCATTTATCTTTAGTACTATTTTGTTACTTTTATCTGGTAACTCTTGTAACTTTTGTCAAGCGTTGATGGCCTGCCTTACAAGCAGTTATCCCGGGTAAGCTTCCCGGCCAATGCTTTGACACATGCAAAAAAAAAAACTCTTGTAACTTTTTTTGAAACTCTGAAGCATTATTTGCAAAAACAAATTCTAAATAACTTTTAATATCTTAGCTTTCCATTTTAATCTACAAACTACTTCATTTAAAACTGCTGGAAAAAGTTTTGGATTTATCAAGTCACCCTGTCATGCACCCTTGTCAATGCTAATCTTCTTAATATAACTATGTAATTTAATTATGGCTGTTACGTTCTGATAAGTAATCTTCAGAATATGACTATATGCTGAGTCTATATCTTAATGGTCCAATGCTATAAAGCACTGAAGAAATGCATATAGATTCAAATGTTTTTTCATAATCCACATATCTAAATATAGTGGCAACTCATATTCATTAGTCCTTTCTATAACTTCTCTCAATACTTGGATGGGATCTACTGTGCTAAAATCACTTTTAAATCCTTCTTATTCTTTTGGTTTGTTAAAATTCAAAATTTGCAGAGTTGTAATTATGTTGGTAAAAATTTTGTATAGAACTGATAAAGTAGGCAAAACTCACTATACGTATTGCCACACACGGTAAGCTAGAGTAATCAATGGATGCCAGAAGGCTTGTGCATAAAATCCCCATCTAGTGCCTACTCATCCAATATGTCCAGACTAATTTCTGGCTTGTGGCCTTTATCAGGAACTAGTCTGGGGACATTGGATGAGTAGGCACTAGATGGGGATTTTATGCACAAGCCTTCTGGCATCCATTGATTACTCTAGCTTGCTGTGTGTGGAAATACGTGTAGTGAGTTTTGCCTGTTTTAAAACAGTTATATACAAGCATAAGAAGTGGTGGTCATGTGATGTTTATTAACTGATAAAATACTGATAGATCTATAATTTATAACATTTTCTTTATCACCTTTTTTAAATAACAAAATTATGCATTCTTTCAATCATCTAGTACATCTTTATTATTTAAACATTTGTTTACAATTTTGCTGACAGTTTCTCTATTTCTTCATCTGCTTCTTTTGAGGTATCAATTATAATTCCATCATCACCAGGAGCATTTCTCTTTTCATAGATTTAATTGCATGTCTCACTTTTTCATTTAAAATACTCAGCAATTCAGATGTAACAGTTATAGGGGATATTCTTTTTGCTTGTGTTTTTAATACGATATAATTCCTCATAGAACTCTTCCACAAATTTCATGATAATGGGAGTTCCATCTTTTCTTTTTATTGCAGAAATAAATTTTCTAACCAATTCCAAAATGGTCTTTTATACTTTTGAGATTTTTATTTTTTTTCAATAATCCTCTTTGCTAATTCCACAATCATCATCATCATTATTATTATTGTTTCATCTTCTCCTTCTCCTTTTTCTTCTCCTTCTTATCCTCCACCTCCATCTTCTTTCTCTTCTTCTTTTCCTCCTTCTCTTCCTCCTCCTCTTCTTCTTCCTCTTTTTCCTTTTTCTTTTCTTCTTAATGGATTATTTTTAGATATTTTTATATTTTTTCTTTTTTTGGTTCAGAAGAAAATTTAATGATAAATTACTGCTTTCTTGTATTAGCTATCTTTCTTGCAGTTCTTAATACTATATCACTTTTTTTTCTATTATTTTCATTCAAACTTGAACCGTCTTCAAAATCTACTAATATTTTAAAACAATTTGTAAGTTCTAATTTAAATTCATTAGAATTTTTTTTACTATTTTTCTTAATTTTTATATCTCTAGTTTTACATTAACACATATCTTACATTACACTAGTTCAGAACACGTTCATCTTTCAATTGTTTACCAATTAAAGTCTTTTATGACAATTTTAAAATGTTGTTTGGTTTGATCAAATCCTCTTCTACTTTATCATAATGAGAACTTGTTGGGACATAAACTTGAATTATTTGCATTTGGTATCTTCCATTAAGTTGAATAATCAATCTTGCTTCTCTGTCTGATACCCTATCAATCTCCACAATATTGGCCTTCCATTTTTTTTATTATAATGAATTCAACTCCACTAGTGCTTCTAATATCTGTGTTTTTATAATAAAGTACATGACTTTTTTTTTTAAATCTTCTAACTTCACAAAGCCCAATAATGTTCCATTTAATATTAGACAGTTCTTCCGATTCATGCAGTCTTCCTTCATTTTGAAAGTGATCTGCAGTTGTAAATATCTAAATAAAAAGTTATCAAATGTCAATCTGGGTCTGCAATTGGGATTCTTAGCACATATCCACCTTCAACTACCAACCGCTGCCTTGGCTAGTGACGTTACAGCCTCCTGGGAACAAGGGTCATAATTTATTTTTGTCTAACAAGTATTTAGAAATTCATTTACACCCACATTCTTTCTGCCTTCAAGAAAACTCAACTGATATTTATTTTTAGGCAAATTAAAAGAAAGGCCATGATGTTTTATGATTGCAAATTCAGAGGTAAAAAGCTTATAAACTCACCACACTGGTTAATGCATATTGATGAACCGCCCATTCATGTTTTTATATGATATGAATAATCATACAGTAGTAACGGCTACAATGACAAGAACACATGAAGTGGACATTCGGAATTTTCCCTGCTCTGTTCTTTTAAGGCTTCAAAGAAGAATCGAAAGGACTTCTTTCTGTAGCCATGTCCAATATATGAACACCTAGAAATAATCAGTGAAATTTCCAAAGAGATGTAGAATAGTATAAATTTTTGGGGATTATCTTGTTCTGCTTTTAAAAAAGTTAGAAGATCCAATTCATATTATTAAGAGAGATTTTTATATGAAGAATCAAGTAGAGAATGGTTTTCTTCCAATTAGCCAAGCATCATTGTGAATCTTATTAAAAATGAGTGTGATAATGAGTGACACTTGTAATATTCTTGGGATATATTTTACGCTATATTAAAAAAAAAAGATCAGTATGGACAATGTCTGCCATTTTATGAACATATCAGAATATAAAAAAAATGACCAAAATTTCAACGAAATCTTAATAATCAGTTTATATGATTCATGCTTTGGAGATTTTAATATTAATCATTGTGATTTACTATGGCAATTAGTATCAACTACAATCAATATTGATGTGACTTCTATATTATTTCTAAATATTTAGTTCAGGATAATAAAATATAATAAGACACCTGAAATAATGTCTTTTTTCATATTGATGGATTGAAAAATAACAAGGCATAAAGATAATAGTAAAAAGAAAGTAAAGAGTTTTGAATCATATAATTCATTGGCGACAATAGTCCCTGTCCTTGAAGCAGAAGAAAATTTTTCCAAAAAAGAACATATTAAATAAGAACTTATGGAAGGGGGGAATTGTAATGGTTAGCATGTTAATACCGATATGTTGGTACTACAACATCGGACAATCCACACTGCCTGATGGCACCATTTCCATGCAAAAGCACAGAAATATGTTGTTTACAAAGTCGCTCATATATCTAATGGCTTGTAAAGTGTTCAAACACTTGATGGTGAAGCAGTCAATACTACCCCACATTGATAGTGTATGAACATTATCTGCAGCGTGTTACAACACTTTCTATACATGTTAGTAGTTAAGGAAAATAAATAATAAAATGTGATATCAATAATAGTTGAATATATTTGAAAGGTTTAAATAAAGTTTAAAATTTTCTAAAGACATTTAAAAATTAATTTCAGATGATGGAAATAGACCAACATATAATTATAAATCTTACATTTTCTTTATTATGTCGTTTCTTTATTGTTTGATATTTTTGTTAAGAGGCAAATAATTTTTGTAAGATTCTAATAGATAATCAATATAATTGTTTTAAATTTAAGCCTTCAGTATGTATGCATATATACATATATTATTTTTGAAATGAGTACATATAGATTAGACTGCCATATATCATTTAATACAATGAAAAAGGGCAGGACCTGTTGCATGACTTTAGCACTTGGTTAGACTTTTATTTATTTTGTAAGGTGACAGAGAGGAGAAAACTCTTTAATATTTATCATAATGTGTATGCCATAAAAAAAAAGAATAATATTATGGACAATAAAATCATTTAGTGCCGATATTGGTGGAGCTGCCTGCTATCCATGAATCTTGACCTTTAGAATCTGCAACTTTACCATTGCACCAGCTTACCCAGGGATTACATGGTATGCATTTGATACTAAAAGTAAATGACTTTGTCATCAATTTTTGGACCAGATGTTAGTGCTAGCTGTTAATCACTGACTGTTTGTAGTTTCTGTTTACATTATTTTAAAGCTGCCTGTTTAATGATAGAATATGAGTATGGAAGAAAGTGGGTATCATTCAACATTTTGTTTTTGCTAAAGTTAAAAAAAAGTCTAATTTTTGTCTTGATACGGAGAATTTATAACTCCAAATATAATTGGACTTTGGATTTGATTGGGTCTCACTATTAAATAAAACTAAGAGCCATTTTTCTTTCTCCTGATTTGCCACATGCAACAAAACATGATTAAAACAACTATTGTTAAGAGAGAAAAAAATTGTATACCAGGTTATCTAAAGTGAATTCTCATTGTAATGGAATATAAAAGCTACTTATTGAATTTAGCTATAATTTATGTACATGTAATTCTTTAATGTTCGATCTTGCAAAGAAAAACAGAATCCTGTATACTGTTAGTCTTTTGATACATTTCTAAGTAGTGTTTCGTTCTTATCTAACTCTCAAGATGTTTATCTATGTCCTACTAGGAAGTAGAATGTTCATCTTGACTAAGATTTAAATTACTAGTATTTTTTTAATGATTTTTTAAATTTATTTTATTATAAAATGCTTATATTAAAAACATAACTAATTATGTAATTAATGTTACTGTATTATAAATGAAAGCATTTACGCACTCTATTACCTCATTATATAACTAAGATATAAGTTGTTATAATATATGAGCCTTGGATTGTTCACGTTCTCACATTTCAGAATTTGGCTATTATATAATATATCTTAATCAAATTATAAGTTAATAGAGGTTGTTGAAAACATATAAGCGTATTATGTAATTGCAAAATTGGATTGTGTAAGAAATCATGAAGAAATATGTTAAAATAAGTAAATGAGAAAAGGTCATTAAATTATTTTAATATTTTTGACTAATTCAAGATAAAGTACAGTAGAGTTATAAAGTTGTCATATAATTTATTAGAATACTAATAGCCAATGGTGAATCAGCATTCCGCTATTAGAAAATATCCTTAATATTTCTAGGTGTGATTTCATAATTGACGTATATGGTTTCCAAGAAACAAATCTATTGGATGATTTATTAATTGGATACTTAAAGGGTTTCTTCTATTTGCTGAATAATCATTAGGACTATAATTCTAATCATGTGTGCACTTTAGTAATTCATAATTCATCATTGAACATAGAAATTAGTTATGAATATGCTTTACTTGGAAAGTAACTAAGCATCTAGCTATTGAAACTGCAGGAGGAAATAGTGGCTATTATATACTTTTTATTGGGGAAATGAAAAAATAATTTTAATTTTTAACCAAATTGTTAATTTGAAGAAATTATTAATAAAAGGACAAGAGTTCATTAAAGATATTTTTATTTCATCAAGATTCTTGCACACATCCTGTCACATGACTAAAACCTTCTATTATTAAGGAAAATTACAGTGGAAAAATTCATTCATAAATAAATTTAATTTCTCTATTGATTGAAAGAAAGTTTTAGAAATGTAAGTTCCATGATAAGGAAAAAATATTGAAGGATAAACATAGTAAGAAAAAAAGGCTTGAAGTTATGGAAAAATAGTCATTTATCTGCCTATCAATAAAGAAACTTGTAAAAACTATAATAGCTTTATTTTTGTGTGTCATGTGCTTTTATGTTATTGAATAATTTATGTTTTTTCATTATCTTTTATTAATTCTATGAGCTTGTGTTATGACCAATTTCTATATCCTCTGTAATGTTTTTATTAATTATTGATCTTGTAAGAAGTTATTTATGTTATTGAATTCAATTTTATTCTATACATTATCATTATTATTATTTAGTTTTTTGTATATATTAACTAAGCAGTATTCAAAATTTATATATATATATATATTAATGAATTGTTTTTGTTTAATTTTATTTAAATGTTTATTCTAAACTATGTGAATGTATATATAATATAAACAAGAATAGCTTTTTGCTCTAATATCAGTGGCAAGCTTAAATAATGATTACTAGGTGGTAATACGTTCAAATCTCAGACTGTTTCTGTCTTTTGCCTTTATCAGTAAAGTTTCCACTTTGAATCTCGATAAGAATTTAAATATGGTCAGTGTACTCACTGCTTCATAAATGAAATTTTTCAGCCATTAATTTGTTTAAATTTGAATATATACAAATCATGATTAGCGGAATTGAAGAATTTAATAAAGCCACTAGTGATTGTATTTCCTAGTTGGAATGTCTACAAGTTCCTATATGATATTTTGAAAATACTTAAGCTGTCCAATAAAAAAAATCCATACATTAAATAATATACAAAATTAACAAAGCGTATGACACACTTGAATGAGAAGCTATAAAGATACACAGAAATTATTACATGCTAAGCGCTTTCGAGGCCTTTTGCCTCATATTCATAGCGGTACTGTGAGCTGCAAAACGAGGAAATAGGGCAAGGAAATAAATAAATAATCATTGGTTACTCTAGCTTACTATCTTTGGTGCTAAAGAAGAAAGAGCTGCTCTTGTTTATATCATGATGTATAAGCTACAGAATCAAGTTATATATTGATTATAAATAGTTTTCTGAGAAAGGGGCTTTCTTGCATTTATTAACTTGGTGTACAAACAATCAACCCATTATACAATAAAAGTTGAATTATCTGCATGTATACATATGTATATAACTAATAATAAAACTTTTTTTTAGACAACTTCAAAAATTTGGATTCTCCTGTGCCACCAATTTATCAGACACCACTATTTAATCAGATTAACTCCAAAACGGATGTTGTTACTCAAAAGACACCAAAAGAACCCCATTTAAGTGGGATTTATCAACTGGATCTTGAAAAATCTCTTTCCCCTCTCCCAAAAATGCAATCAATAGATTCGGATTCTATTAAGGTAATTGTTGTTGTTTGTTTGTTTTTTTTTTGCATTTATTTATTTACTTAATAAATACATAGTTCTAAAATTGAAGTACTAAGAACCTTTATTTACCTGCTCAGATAATCCTAGATAACAGATTAAAAGAAAAATAAACATTCTTTGGAATAAATCCATCATTATAAAGCACCAAAAATTTTGAAACCATCCAAACGGAAGTCAACTTCTGGTAGGTTAACTAAATTTGTACAATTCAATATTTGATTATAACATCAGGCACACAATAGACTCAAGCCCTGATTTAAGCATAGTCGGTGAGACTTGATGTATTTACAAATGTGCTCTAAACTTAAGTGATTCACTTAAGTTTTTTAAATTCTTACTGGCGGGCAAGTGCGCAAAGATTTATAATATTTAAGAAATAGCGCATTATTGGAAGTTGACTTCCATTTGGGCGAATTCTTTGGAATAAATTAAAATCATGTTTGAGCAATATTACAGATCTATATAAAATTCAAGATTTCTTTGGTTTAAAGGGGAATGTGGCTGTGGGATGTTTAAAATATTATATATATATAGCAAACTAAAATTATAATTTGATGACAATTCTCATTACTTTTCAACAGTCTCATCTAATTCATATCTTTGATTAAGAGATTATATTTTTATGAAAACTGAATTATTCTGCCATATTATTTCAGTTTTATTATTCATAATACTTAATAATACATGGGATTATAAATATTATTTATTTTAGTAAATTAAAATATATAATGAGGTTTTGAATGGGTTAGTTTTCCCTGCCTGTTATTTTATGTATACTATTCATTCTCTTGATTGAGATAATAGAATTTGGTGATTTGATTATGTTGTGTTACTCTGTCTCTGTATTCATTGTATTTCTGATGTTAGGCTCCAGGATATCTGAAGGTGCTCTTTCTGATGGAAAAACGTGTCAAAAATTTGTTTATGATGTATAATATTTTTATATCAACATTTCGACTGGACATACCTGCCTCCAACTAGGTAATGAGGATTATTATAAAGTCATTGTGGAGGCAAACACTGACATATGACAGGATTACAGATTGAAATTGTTGTTTACTACTATCCCACTCCATTTTTATATGTTTTAAATTTTCTACCTTTGTTTTGTATTGGTTACATCTTTAATCTTGTTATACCTCAATGTTTGCAGCATTTGTACTATGGTTTTTTATAATAACTTTCACTACCCAGTTTATGGCAAGTACAATCCTGCCAAAAAAATCAATATTACTGTACTATGAATCATATGTGACTGAATCCGGATAATATGTCACATTTATATATATAAAACACTAAGCATCACATGATCACTATCTCATACTAACACCTAATTGTTATTAAACAAAGCAAAGCAAAACTCTCCATACACTAGTGCCATCTTGTGCCAACAAGAGCAAATCAGTGGATGCCAGAAGGCTTGTGCCTAAAATCCCCATCTAGTGCCTATTCCTCCAATATCCCCATACTAGTTTCTGGCTTGTGGCCATCATCAGTGAGGAGTCTTGGATCTGAGAGCACTGCACCTAGATCTTAGGATAAGGGTGGCTATGGTTGTTAAAGAACCAAAGACACCAAAATGTATGGGTGCTGAATTGAGTTCAGACCCATATGACTATATAAGCTATTGAGCTTAGATTGAAAATATAATTATGTTTTCAATTTCATTCTCATAGTTTTGTAGTTAAGTAGAGTTAAAAGGTGGCTGCTGGAGGGTTGCATTAGATCCTAAGATCTAGGTGCAGTGCTCTCAGATCCAAGGTTCCTCACTGATGATGGCCACAAGCCAGAAACTAGTATGGGGATATTGGAGGAGTAGGCACTAGATAGGGATTTTATGCACTAGCCTTCTGGCATCCATTGATTGCTCTTGTTGGCACAAGATGGCACTACTGTATAGAGAGTTTTTGCTTTGCTTTATTTATATATATGGTGAAATTAGTGTTGTTTTTAATATTGCTTGACCTACAATTTTCTACTTTATAGTTTTTCAACCTTTTCTTTACTTAATTCTAATTTCCTAATTATATATATAGGTCTAATTATGTACTAGTCTCTCTATCTCTAAATTTGTTGTCTCAGTGAAGTATTTTGCCATATCTCATAGACGTTCAAGAATCATTTTTTTCTTACGGCAATTGCATTTCTGAGGTTATTTTTAACTTGTTAGATATCCTTAATATGTTCTTTATTTCTATTCCTCAAACAAGCATGATGAAGATTTAAAATACATTAATTGATTTCTTCTGTTTTAATAATTTTTGACATAAAATTTTATATTTTATTCATTTGCATAATTGTAAGAGAAAATTCATCCAACTTGTTTGTTTATTTAATGAAAATGGGCAGATCTGTTTCAGAAAGACTGACTTATATAAATGGATTTTTAAACGCATGCAATTCAAAATAATATATTATACAATATACCTTAATATGTAATAATATCATAATAATAATGTTAAGAGCTTATTAATTCTTTACATTATATAAAGAAATATTATACTGTAATGTATTTACTATTAATGGAACGAAAGTTTTCTTGTTGGAAATTTTCTACTTCTAAAACAACATAAATTGAGATTTTATTATTATATTCAAGAATAATTTATGATTTGTATATTTTCTTGACACTTTTCTATTTATTCTTTGTTTTGTACATGGAATTTCTTTTGTGTTTTCAAGAGAAAGAGAGTAGTGTAATTTATACTGTTTATGTTTTGCTTTAAATTCTAGATATTATTTGTATGTATTAGCTTTGTTGTTTGCTTATATATGATATGAATTCTTCATCATCTGATTTATTAAATATAATCTATCATAATTTCAAATTAAAAATGGGCTTCATATTTTTTAAATTGCTAAAATGAGCGAACAAATGTTATTGGAAAAAATATAAACCCATTGAAAAAAGAATTTAAATGTAAAAGAAACAGAATTTGAAGTTGTCTCAAGTTATTAAAATATTATTTTAAAATGAAAATAAAAACAGTAACAATTTTTAAATGGAAAAAAATAACTTTCTGAGAAATGGGAATTTTCAAAATGACTGAAGTATATATTGAAATACAATTTATCCAAACCACTTTGAACACTTTTTTAGCAAAACTCTTTATTTGTAAATATATACATACACCTACGTTTCGACTGTCCTGCAGTCTTCTTCAGAGCCAGTTCATTTTAATTTCTTAAAACGTACAAATAAAGAGTTTTGCTCAAAAGTTTTCCCAAGTGGTTTGGATAAATTGTATTTATAGAATATTACAGCAAAATAAAGAAAAGTGTGATTTTGGTCATATATATTGAAAAACACCATGGATAAAAAACAATTCTACTTCATAAGATGTATATGAGAGGAAAAAAAAACATTTAAGTTGCACTAAATTAAATCACACTCTTTTTTTGTTCTATTTAACAGTATAAATAGTTTATATCCAAAATCAAGAAAATCCCTTCAACTATTTTTTATATATCAAATTAACATAGCATCTTTAAATAGGCAAAACTCTCCATACAGTAGAGATGGTGATCATGTGATGTTTAGTGGTTTAACATAGCATCTTTCTCAGATTGAACTTGTTTAATTTTAAGTATTTATAATTGCTGAGTCCTACAGATATGCTTTATTAGTACAAGCACAGTATAGCTATTTTACAATCAGACAGCAATGAATATGGTGGGTGGATGATGCTCTTAGCTATAAAATTCTTGGAAAATGTATTAGTTACGTGGTGAACACAATCAATTAAATTTATACTATAGATTTTATTTTAAATTCAGTGCATGTTATTAATATAAGCTTCTTAAATGAAATTATATTTCTGTGCATATATTATGTGCCTAGAAAACCTGTTAGCCAAGTTAAATATTCTTTTCTATTATATCGTTCAATTATTTTCCCAGCCTAATTTTTTTTTTCTTATCCCATTTTAATGAAATCTTTATCTCCACAATCTTATTCTTGCATTTCCCATTTCATTATGAAGCCCTGAAAAAAAAAACTATAAAGTCTCTACTTCCTTTATTTTTGAATTTTTTCTAACCCTATACAATTTATCCTGATATTTTTTCTATGCTCCAAAAATAAGTGTCCAATACTTTACGATCTCCACATAAAATAATACGTTCACAGTTAAAATCTTTATTTCATTTTTTTTCTTTCCTTGGTATCTAAAGTTCACGCGCTCCAACCATATCACAATAAGCTCGTGTTTTTTAAATGAATCAATCAATAAATATCTCATTTTTATCTTTCAAAATTGGCATACTAAAATTTCAATATATAAATATCTTTCATATATTCATTTTCTTAACAAATTTTTATAGTGTCAACCAATTTTCTTTCTACATCCATATATATCAGCATTTATTTATTTTTAGTTATATTCGTTTTCCATAACTTTTTTTTTCTGATCTACTTTTCTATCTTATATACCAGTAATATTTTCTCTACACATTTAGCCTACTTCTTATATATACTAACCCTGCATATGTAAAATATTTCTCACCTAAGATATTTTCTGTCTTCATCACGTAATTCAATTAAACAATATTATTAATCTATTTCCATTCATATATTATAACCTTCTAAACATTTTAAATTTCGTTTAATTATCATGACCGTTAGCTTTTTAGCGCCATCTATTATTTCATTTTGAAAATAAAATAATATGTATGTGAGATTCAAATTCTGAATTGTAAACTATGACAAGACAAAGTTCAAATTGAGTACCCCCACCAACGAAAGGAGAAAGAAAGTAATCGTTTTGTTAAAAAGAAAAACTCTGGCATTTGTGAGAAGTTATAGTGATTTAGATATATAGAATACTTCAAAGAAGGAAATAAAATTAAAATATTCTGCCTGATGTTTTAAAATGGATAGATAAATAATTTGTTTAATATTAATGTCCCCCGTCCCCCCCCAGTTCAAAGTCTGCTCATGTAATACAAAATTCTTTTGTTGTTTGAATCAAGTTTTTTATTAGTGAATTTAGTAATACATAATTTTTGTGTTTAAGCTTCTTTTTTTTTATTTAATATCACATACCAATAAATATTTGCAATTTTTTTTTTATTATTTACTAGCACCTACATTTTCTTTAGTATCCAATCTTTTTTTTTTTTAAGTTCTTTTAATTTCAAACAGTTTTGTATTATGAATAATAAATTATTCATTTTAAAATGAGCTTTTTTCATAGTTATCACTTGTATTATTTATTGTTGTACTGAATGGTTTAGCCATATGGAAACATAAGAGTTAAGCTATCTTAAAAAATTATTTTCTTAATCTTAAGAGATTTTAATTTATCCTTTTTAAAAGTAGTACAACTGTTGTGTCTTGAGAATAGATATAAATGCAACGATGTATGTTTAACGACTCTTCATTAAGTTTAAATAATTAATGTTTATATATGTAACAGCGAGGATTTGGTAGTTCGTTTTTCCCAAATCTAATTTGACTATTTGTTATCTTTAGTTTATAAACGTTTGCTGCAACTGGTTTAGCCACAATTTGGTAACAGAAGACCCATATCACTGTTTTTCTGTTTATTAGTTTACAGAGTATAAAACTGAACAATTTTATTTCTATGTTGTTTCATAACGTTTATTTCAATTGTGTTTATGACAGATATTAATGAATAGTATTTGTTGCTGTGTTGTTTCATGATTCAAGTAAATGAGTTTCATACTTGCAATGGTATGGCAATAATTATTTTAAACCACTAAACATCACATGATCACCATCTCTTATGCTAGCACACAACTGTTATAAACAGGCAAAACTTTCCATACAGTAGTGCAACCCTGTGCCAACAAGAGTAATCAATCGATGCCAGAAGGCTTGTGCATAAAATCTTCATATAGTGCCTACTCATCCAATATCCCCAGACTAGTTTCTGGCTTGTGGCTTTGTCAGTGAGGAGCCTTGGATCTGAGAGCACTGCACCTAGATCTTAGTAGATTGAAAATATTATTGTGTTTTCAATTTCATTTTCATAATTTTGTAATTAAGTAGAGATAAAAGGTGGCTGCTGGAGGGTTGCATTAGATCCTAAGATCTAGATGCAGTGCTCTCAGATCCAAGGCTCCTCGCTGATAAAGGCCACAAGCCAGAAACTAGTCTGGGGATATTGGATGAGTAGACACTAGATTGGGATTTTATGCACAAACCTTCTGGCATCCATTGATTACTCTGGTTGGCACAGGGTGGCACTACTGTATTGAAAGTTTTGTCTGTTTAATAATTATTTTAGAGATATATTCTTATATATACTGGAATCACTGACTTCCATTAAAATTGAATTCTGTGATTCTTTTGTGATTGGTCTACTTTGTATGCTGTTTTGTTTTCAAACTGTTTTTCAACTATGTAATTGATATTGGAGATCAGTTTGTCGTGATCAATTACTGTCACCCCCCCCCCCATTCATGTTTGCAAATGAGTCTTAGCAAGGCATTAAAATTCAGTTTCTGTTGAATTGCGCATCTTTTTCCCATTAAAAAATTAACTTGTTACATAATGATTATGCTTTTATTGACTACATTGTTAATAACAATCTGCACTCTGTCTTCTTAACAATTAATAATATACATACTTTTTTTTTGCTTTATTGTTACTTCTTGAACAACTTTTTTATTGATACTGCTTATGTATACTATTGTAATATTCATTATAAAGTAAAATATCTACTTTTCACACCTAAGTTTTACAGTATGTAAAATTTTATTGATATTAAACAAAAAAAATAGTTTCTGAAGAAGTTTGCTAAACAGTTGAAATATCAGGCATTAATAAAATTTTATACATTACAAAAATTAAGTATGGAAAGCAAGTATTTTGCTTTTTTTTAAATAATAAAATATATTGTTAGTAGACAGGAGATATAATGTTTGAAAAATTATTGTAATGATATTCCTGACAATTTTCTACTCAAACAGATTTGTAGAATGGATACGATTCAGATGATATTATTTATCTTCTAGAGCATTATTTAGCTATTCATTGGTCCAAACTTACTTGAAAGCATGTGATCGGTAATTTTCATAAAAGTAGACTCCAAATATTTGTACTTCATTGCCAAAGAATATGGTTGCAGATCAACAGTTATCATTTCTCTATCTTCTTTATAAACACAAATATTCCCTAATATTTTGGGTTTTTTTTTTTTTTGCTAATACAGTTATATATTATCTGGAGACTCCTATGTGTCATTGCATGTTTGTTCTTAACCACTCAGCTTCTGTAAAGTTTTTAAGTATGTTTGATTCCATTTCCTTTGCTATTACATGAGAATGAAATTTTTTGATTCATTTATGAGATCTGTAAATATTTTACTTGTTCCTACCTCCCCTTTGATATTGTGCTATCACATAAGGGTCATATTTTTTGGACCTATGTTAAAAAGCTTCTTACAATACATAATGTCTTTTAAATATCATTATCAATCCACTGCAGGATGAAGGTCTCTCCAAGTTCAATCCATGTTCTCCAATCTTTAGCTTCTCTTCTCCTCATTACCCCTGGACACTCTTATTTCATCCATCCATCTCATATGTTGTCTCTTTCTGGGTCTTTTACAATCTCTTGGAATCCAGTTTAAGATTTCAATTGTCCATCTATTATCATCTCTTCTAGCAATATGTCCAGCACAACTCCACTTCAGTCTTTTAATTTTTCCAATGAGGTCAATAACACCTCTCATATATTTCATTTTCAGTCTCTTCTTGATACTCCCAACATGCATCTCTCCATACTTCTTTGAGAAGTCTGAAGTCTCTATATGTCATTGGTATTGAGATAACTTTATGCATGATATGGGATGAATTAGTGTCTAGAAAAAGATGTTCTGCATGCATAATTAATAATCTAGAAAAAAGGGTCAATTGTAAAATTTAATGGAGATTTGTAAAAATCCAAATAGTGAGATGGAATTTGATATTAGGAATTTAAATTTTCAATATTATCACAAAAAGTTTAATGATAAAAATATTTATTTGAAATGGGAAATGATTAATTCGTTACTAAAAAACCGTTGTCTGCCAAATTAAATTTATAAAACACTGCAGTAATTTGTTTGGATTTCAGAATAATGGAAATTGTTTCACTGACTTGTTTTTCTTTGCCTATATACCAATGTAAGATGTGTCATTTGTTTTAATCCTTTTTTATGTAGAAATTTTATTGATTCTTAGTTGCATCCTGTGTGGTTTGATGCGGTGAGAGAATGGCATACTCTGGAGCTTAAAATTGCACAGAGTGAGTGCTATTCTAGGAGCTCAGGTGTTCATATGACTATACACTTTTTATTCGATAAGGCCAGTGCATAAATCCTATTTGTTCTCCAAGTTAGAGAGTTTAGTGCTAGAAATTGTTAAAGACAGTAAACCAGTTTTTGTATCTGTGCTTGTTTATTTATTTATTTAATCTTAAGTACTGAATTCATGTGTTTGAAAGTTTGTGTTATTAAACTGATTTTTTAAAAAGGTGATCCCTTACTGACCCATTTCTATTTTTTATGAAAGAGAGATCATTTTTGCCTTAAAATAATGTATTGTTAGAGCAATAATATAGTTTTGTTTCTGATATGAGCATATTAGATGCTTTTATAAATATATGCACAATTTGTCATTGCTAGAATATTTGATCTTAAAACTGTTGCTACATATTTAGACATATCTAAGATGTTTGATTTCATTTCTCAAACATATATATATATATTGCTTATAATAACTTCTTTCATATACCCTTTAATGCCAAAAAATTCTTTAATAAAGCTTCTTTATTTTCCTGACGGTTTCGACTGTCCAGCAGTCTTCATCAGAGCTTTCTCTAACTTCCTCTGGTTTTTTAAAAAGCAGAAAACTGTCAGGAAAATAAAGAAGTTTTAATAAAGATTTTTTCGCATTAAAGTGTATATGAAAGAAGTTATTATAAGGAATATATATGAATATATGAAGAAATGCAAAGAAAGTAAAGGAGAAGAATAAGAGTATGTCTCAAACATCTGCATTCATATAGTTTTAAGTCTTTTTGCTTTTTGGCTTGCAACTTGCTTAAACGATTGTAAGCAGACAGTGAATATTTCTGGTGTTATTAGTTATATAACAATAGTTAATCATAATGTGCCCTATGGTTTAGTCCTGGGACATTTTGTTTTTAATTTACGTGAATGTTTGTTTTTGTTACATTCAGGCATTATTTTGTAGATGATATTGCTCTGTCCTATGGTATAGTTTCTTATGAATATCTTGAAAAAATAATGAATGAGATTTACTTTTAATTAGCAAATGGCTAGCTTTTAATTGCTTACCAATGAGTTTGAATAAAACAAAAGCGATACATTTTTCTTATAAATGTACGTCATGTTCTTTTGACATGACTATTTATAATAATATTTCATAAAACAACCCAACCACTTAACTTTTGCAAAATTTTCTATACAAACCTTTTTGCTGCCTTTAATTTCTCTCTTTTTTGAATAAAAGAATGGTTGAAAAAAGGGGAGGGGGGAAATAAAAAAAAAAAAAGGAAAGGGGGTTTGTTAATAATTATTGTTATCTAGGAGTATTGATTGATTTTAAATCATCATGGACAAACCTTTGTGATTTTTTTATTCTTGTTTATGTTAAGCAAAGTATATATATATTCTGTTGATTACCTAAATTTTTACCTTGATAAGCTTTAATTACTATTTATATTTCGTGTTATTAAAGCTTATTATGTTAAAATATATCTGTTTGGGGAGCTATTCTACTTTTGTATTGTATATTTTATCTGCTTTACAGAATTATACAATACATATTATTTTTGGTAGATTTCATGCTACATCTGTTAGAGATATTTATGGAATTCTTATTTATGGTGCTCATTTTATTGGTAAAAATGATTTTTGGTATTTATTATAAGAGATTTTGCTTCACCTCCTAGAGTTTCTGTTATAAGCCAATAAACATCACATGAGCACCATTTCTTATGCTTGCTTATAACTGTTATTAAAACAGGCAAAACTCTATACGTATTGCCCAACTCAGTGCAAGCCAGAGTAATCAATGGATGCCAGAAGGCTTTAACATAAAATCCCCGTCTAGTGCCTACTCATCCAATATTCTCCAGACTAGTTTCTGGCTTGTGGCCTTGGTCAGTGAGGAGGAGCCTTGGATCTGGGAGCACTGCAACTAGATCTTAGGATCTAATGCAACCTTCCAGCAGCCACCTTTTATCTTTACTTAACTACAATTTAAGACTCATAGTTTTGTAGTTAAGTAGAGACAAAAGGTGGCTGCTGGAGGGTTGCATTAGATCCTAAGATCTAATCTTCAATAGTTTCTCTTCCTCTTTTTTTCTTTATTTTTGCTTTTCTAATATATAACATATAATAACCACATTCCACTCTTTTTACACTTTAAAGCAAAATATTTATTAATATTACAGTTTTGACTGTTAATAGATATATGTATGAAATATGGTTGTATTGATATAATGTTTAAATTTTTGTAGATCTGACGAAGACTGCTAGGAACTATCGAAACTGTAGTATTAATAAATATTTTGCTTTAAAGTGTAAAAAGTGTGGAATGTGGTTATTATATGTTATATCCTAAGATCTAGGTGCAGTGCTCTCAGATCCAAGGCTCCTCATTGACGAAGGCCATAAGCCAGAAATTAGTATGGAGATATTGGATGAATAGGCACTAGATGGGGATTTTGTGCACATGTCTTCTGGCATCCATTGATTACTTTGGCTTGCACTGAGTGGCAATACGTATAGAGAGTTTTGCCTGTTTTAATAATAGTTTCTGTTATATTTACATGATTATCTATTAAATGGCAACTGATTATACCGAATGTTCTCAAGACTTGCAGTCAGAAACAGCTTACTTGTCACAAATTATTTCATATGCTTATGTAAAAATGTTCTTCAAATTTAACTAATAACAATTATTTGGCTTTTTAAAACTGTTTTCCTAATTTTATATTATATGTTCTATTTCATTTGTTATATTTAAACTTCTCACTCGTATATTTCTTGCACGGAGTTTATATGTATATTGCAATGTTATTTACTTGTTATTACTGAGAAAATACATATTAATGCCATCTTCATCATTTATGAGAAGGATCTTATTCTTCTACAGCTGCTCATGGTTTGCTGTTAAATTTTAATGATTCTATTTTTAACCTAGACATAGAATTGCTGTGTAATACCTGTTTGTTCATTGTTTTTAAAGCTATTTCAAATTAGTTTTTAAAATTTTTTTTAAAAAAAAGCTAAATTATACTGTGTTCATAACGAAAATGCAAATAAGCATCGTAATTATGAAGTGAAGTAAACACAGGAGTAAGCCTTGCATGTTAAATACGTCCATTCTTCTCTTCTGGCCTTCACAGTCTTCATCACATAGATCATACTTTTCACTATTGTAGCTCTCTAAAGCCTTGACTATTTTAATGTAAAGTAAATGATAGCAAAAAAGGATGATGCATAATAGACATTTGAATTTTACTTCCTTTGTAAGTATCGAATAAAACTATACATTTTCACTTTACGAATATCAAAATTTTTATTTTTTTTTAAAATCTCAGATTGCCATCAGCTTAGCCATTTTGTAATTAAATACCATTGTGAGAAATCTCAGAACTTACATCTTCTCATTAGGAACTGAGATATTGAATCACAATAAGCACATATTACTACATTAATCATGTCATCTAATGCATCGTGAAAGTTATTTAATTAGCTAACTAATTTTTAACTCTTGAAAGACTGGTAATACGCCCTTGCTATTGATGCAGCGCTGCCCCAAATCAGTCTGTTTTAATGGTGCTTCCATAGAGTTCTATTTACTTGTTGGTATTTGGGATTGTTGTCTGTTATACAGAATTGTAACTAATTTAGTGTGGGTGTGGTGTAGAATTGTTTCCTATTAAGTGCAGGAAAAAGTTTCTATCGATAGATGCTCAGAAACTCTGTTAGCCAAAACAAACATTTATTTTCCCCAAAAAACATTTTGTAACCTTATTAAACTCATTTACTTCTTACTCCTTAATTGTTGTGGTCAGATTAACGATGGGTCCACAGGCAGAGATAATGGAATAACTTCCATAGATGTAGACCAACTGTAAATAACAAGAAGTACCCGACTAAGAATATCTCCTACAGTTTTGTAGGATAAGATATTGTTATTTAAGTTTCAGTACTATTTCGCAGACGTTTTATGCACTATTTATCTAAAGTAATACATTGTACAGGATTAACACCTGCATTTATATATATAATATATGCAGGATTTGAACTCAAACTTTTACATGACCCACAACTCTCAGTACCATCTTATATTTTTGACCACCTGATCACATACATGTTGAAAAGATAAGTGATCACCAATATATGTACTTCATGCTTTTCCAATACAATAGTGTTTTCCGTCTTTGATTACCTAAGTTAGTTTACAAAGTGAGCCTCTAATGCTATTGATCATAATATTGGCATGGTGTATTTGTGCAATCACATTTCCATTCTTAACTATAGGCTGCAGACGTAGCAATTACGATTCCAATTTCTTTTTCCTTTTTTCGTTTAGATTTTGAAAATTAAGAACGCAATGAGAGGCAGGGGTTTAATTAAACTTGCAATTCTCAATTGTTGCCTGAGGCAGTATAATCATTAGTGAATTTGATTGAAACTAGATTTAGGACAGAAATTTCCACTTGCCAAAGACTGAATGCTTAGGAAGCCCTATTTAAAAGATTTTCATTACCTACCACCGAAATAGAAGGGACCTACAAAATGTGGTTTAAAAATGGCATGTCTCTCATAAACTGACAAAGTTATCATGCCTTTTGGATTACTTATTAAAGTGATCAAAATATATTATCAACAGTAATGGTAAATCTGAAGGTAGTGGTAGTACAGTAGGTAAATATTGTAAATCCATTTTTTTTTCTAAATTTAGGCGTGTGATTTAAACTGTTTGAATGGAAACCAGTACCAAATAGGTAAAAAATAATAAAGAATTAAGCTCATTATAGCTACACTTAATGACAAGCTCAGGAAGGAAGTTTAATAGGACAAATAGGTCGTTACATGTTTTTTTAAAAGGATAGATCACCTAGTGAAAAAGAGACTGCATGACATTTGATTTGCTGTAAACCCCAATTTAGTATCATTTATCCTTGGAATTTCTCAATGTAAAAGGCTAATATTATAATTTGGCTTACGCAATGGTGCCTATAATTATTATTTTAGGGTATATATTCTAATGCTGGATTCATAGAATTCATGGAAAGGAAACTTATTCTTTGCTGGATAGCATCATTATAACAATACTATTAAAAGATCCTTTTTTTTCCTTCTTCGCGGATACTTTACCATACATGTTGATATAAATAGTAGAGTTTGAAATTGTTGAAATAAAGAAATTGTTACTAGAAACTCATATTGTCTGCTTTATTGAAGTTTTACACAACCTATAGATTATCGCAAATATTTTGTTTAAGCAGAAAAAGCACAATAAAGAACATGAAAGCATTCATTCTCAAAACATTGACATTTAAAAGACTATATTATAGATAGTAATTGGAATACAAAAGAAATTTACATCAGAGAAGAATTAGTAATTGCAGATTGTTTTAAACATTTATGCTCCAATTTTTAAAAAAATTGTTGCTTTTAAAAATAGGTTTTTATTCCAATCATATCTGTAAGAAAATTGATGTCTGTTCTTTAGAAATCAAACTATGATATATCCCAATTTTCAGCAACTATTAAATACTACTAAAATTGTTAATTTGGACTTTTGGGTTTGGCATGGTATTTAAGCCTAGAATTTTCTAAAGGATTGCATCATCAGTATAAGTAAATCTAATTCCTGGATCCACTAGAAAGAATAATCACGACTATATTCATGACACTCATCTTCTTATTAGTGATTGGTTTAAAAGGAAAAATGACATTTTGGACCTACAATATTTGCATGGTTTTTATTAGAGAGGCAGACGTATTATTTCAAAGATATTTTAAAGAAGCACAGTGTTTTAATTGGGAATATGTAGCTGAGGATGGATTGGAAAGATAGAATTAGACATGTTATTGGAGTAAGTCATAAAGAAAAGTTCTGTTATAGATGTATTCAAAATATCAAACAGAATAACAGTCCAGCACGTTCGATATATGTATATATTTGTGATTCACAGATTGCTTTGTATAGTTATCACATATCTTTAATGTATTATTCTTATTTTTTGGAGTTCAAATAGTGATAATCATTTGCAAGTGATTGCTGTTGCTGATTCCCCAATTATTTTCTCTCTCTGATTCATCTCTTTTCTTTTTTTTCTATTCTATTTAATAAAAGTTGTTTCATTAGTTCTGCTATACTATCCTCATATTTCCCAATTTCATTAAAGACCTAAACTAAAAATATGAAATTTTTACCGCTTACGCTCATTTTACTTTTAAATTCCTACCACTTAAAGCAATTTATTTTGATCCTCTTTCAATAGCATATATCCAAATCTTTATTACATTTTTGCCTTATTTATATCTAAAGCTTCTACTTTTATAACAAATAGCGATAAGCGCCCTCTAGCATTATGATACATCCTTACATATTTAATTATTTTTTATTTTTACATAACTTAAAACTATTCTCTCTCTTTTTTTTTTAATTCAGGCTTAATTCTCACAAGATAGTACTGCTCTCTTTGGTCATCTGATAAATTATATAAATAAACATTTATTTTAAACTATTATTATATATTGTGTGTGTGTGTATATATATATATAATTACACTTATTTAATTTTAGACTCCTCCAGAACCATCATGTTTTTTAAAAAATAAACTCAAGCTTACTCATACTGGAACTCCAAAACCTCCTGTATTATCACTTTGTTATGAAAATCTTTCAAATTCAACTTTACAACCTAGCAGCTTGCTCACTAATAAATGTTGCGAAATAAAGGAAGAATTCTCCAAAAAACCAGAGTAAGTTTTCATTTTACATATACACTAGTTATATGATATATAAGGGTTGTCGTCGATGAGCAGATATATCCCACTGGGTGGCGCTGTTTTCGTGCTAAAACACATAAAAATGCCGTTTCCGCGGCCGACACCTTCGAACCTGCATTTTCTATAATACAACTTTTTTGTTTGTGCTACAGATTGCAGGCCGCTATGTCGCGTCGCAGCAAATACATTTTCCGAATTCGCACAGTTTATAAAATGATTACGGCTTGGGGAGAGGGTGTGTTTTTTTGAATTGGATGGAAATGTTATTTTCATTGGATTTTTTTTTATTTTAAAGTATTGAAATGTTCAGATTTTGTAAAGTAATAATTAACAGACTTTTTACACCGTAGTGTATTGAAGTTTTAAGTAGTAAATGTTGACGAGATATATGTATAAAGTTATTTGGAATTAGGTAATGAGTCAAATAACGTACTGTTCGTAACATTCCATGAGACATTTTAAGATTGTACAGTGTGTATATTTTTGAAATAATAAAAAAAAAGCGTTAACACAAAAATATCCAGTAAGAAAAGTACAATTGTACACTGTTTTTTTAAATGTCATAAAAAGCATATATTATAAACATTTTATATATATTTGTCGTTGTTTAAAAAAGTTTTAGTTTTTTTCTTTTTCTCCGACTACTGTTATTCTTTGTCGAATATAGTTTACATTTATTGTTATCATTTATTTTATAGATGTTAGTAAAAAAAAATATTTACAAAAATACAATTTTGATATTTTTTATTTTAACTGTAAACCTAACCCTAAAACTAACCCTAATCGTAACCCTAAAACTAACCCTAAACGTAAACGTAACAAGTTTTACTTTTAGTTATCATTCTATTTGAAATAAAAACTAGCAGTAAACAACAAAAAAAAAAAGCCGTAACCCCAGTAAAAAAATCTCCGATAGAAAATTGATTTTTTCTAATAAAAAGAAAACTAAAAAAGACGAATCAAATTGTAATTTGTTTATTTTATTTTACATTTATTATTATCATTTAATTTGTATACGTTAATAAAAAATAATATTTAAAATTAAGTAATATTTAAAAAAGACGATTTTCTTTTTGTTTTTATTTTCGCATTACAAAAAAACACATCAAAATGATTATAATTAATGGCCCATGAATGATCATATTTTATAATTTTAGCGTGATAACTGCGCCATCGATTTAGTAGCTATTCTACGACAACCTATATAAGTAATGATTTAATAAAAGCTATTTCGAAATATGAATTTTTCTGCAGACAGGCTTTTTCATATCTGCACTTCTATATGTAATATATAGGGGGTTTGAATCAGACTTTCACACGACCCTCAACCATCCATGCTATCTCATACTGCTGAAACACTTGGTCACACACATGTCGAAAAGAAAAAAATAATCACCATTATATATATTTTGTGCTAATCCAGCACTCGTCAGTGGTCCAGATTATTATCTCCACACATATATGCAATCAAAGCTCAGCTTATATTAAGATAGCTAATCTCCATACTTTAATGGACAGGCTTCAAACCACTTCACCCCACATATTCAACTTTTTTATTTTGAGAAACTGAAAATTAGATGCCTAGAATTAATTTTTTTTTTTTTTTTCATATGTCATAGCATCGGCCGGGACGCAAACCCACAACCATCTGCAACCAAATATTTGCTTGCAAGGCGGTTGCGATGATCTCTCAGCTAACGACGCTTGACTTTTTTTTTTTTTCCAATTAATAATATTTCAAATATTATTATAAAAATTATATATATGATATTTTTATACATATTTTTTTACTTGTTAATTTTTAGATTTAAAAATTACAAATTTTAGTTATTTTGTGAAAAATCGTAAGTGGTGTATAAATAGATAAAGTATAAATTCTATTATCGTTATTATTATTATGAGTTTTATTTTTAACTAATTATACTACTCTTAAAGTAATTTCTGTTATTATATTAAAAAACAGGTTGAGTTAGATTAAAATATAAAAACAAAAAACCTAAGAAAACATTGAAGATATATTAAAAGTGGTTGCACAAGATAAAGAAGTATTGTAGTCAAAAGATTACAAGTTCAGGAAATCAGAGTAACGTTGATGTTGTTAATAAACTCTACATTCCTGTAAAGATACTTGCAGATGCACATGTTTGATAAGTCCAGATATTACAATTGTGGTGATAGTTTGAATAAGCTCTGTGAAACTAAGCTCTTTGTTTCTGATTTTAATCTTGCCCATTTTTTTAAGAAAAAGAATTGTAGTTTTTTTGATGTTTGGGTTGAAGCAAAAAATGACATTTCAAAAACCATGTAATAGTATATTTGGAAAATGTCTACTGTATATGTTATCGTATAATAATGAATTGTCCAAGCACTTTACTACTTTTACAATGCTTTATTTTCGACCCTTTTCTACAGTTTACAGTTTCGATTGACCCAGCAATTTTTTTCAGAACGTTATATCCTAATCTCAACTGTTACAATCCTAACAGTTAAAATGAGGAGATATAATGTTCTGAAGAAGATTGCTGGGGCAATCGAAACTGTAAGCTGTAGAAAAGGGTGGAAAATAAAGCATTGTAAAAGTAGTAAAGTGCTTGGACAATTGAGTATTATATGCAATAGGAAAGAATAGTTATTATACTTCTTGAAGAAGTATATGTTATCGATACAATGAATGTCCAAAGGTATTTTAGAATGAATGCCGGAGGATATTAAACCAAAATAAGTATATAGGGAAGAACACTCCATAAGAAAGCGTTCCAAAGTTGTTGTTTTAATGATATATGGTGTCAATTGAAACAAAGTTTTTTCCTCTGATGTTAATGAGTAATCATTTAAAATTAATTTTTATTAGAAAATCCAAGATATTTAGACTCTAAATAATAATATTTGAATTTTTGAATAATGCATCCGTTACTAGATCAAGAAGATAGATTGGGATTTGTGCACAAATTTAGTCTTGTGTGCCATTTCAAAGATTACCAGTATTTAATCTTACGATATATGAGAGAACTTTATTTGCAGGTTTTTTAAAATGAGTCTAGAAAGTTTGTCTGTAAAGAATTCTTGTAGTAAGTATTCTTGAAGATTATTATTTAATAAGTATTGTTATAAAATATAGGATAGTTTCCCCCGACGTACAAACAGCGCCTCTATCGGCCATCGTGTACATCGGAGGAAACTACCAAATATAGTATTAAATCAGAATCATAAAATTTATTATCCTTTAATAATTAATATACTTTTAATATTAATTCCAAATAAAGCGGTTTTAACAGATTATAATTTTTTTAAAAAAAGATCCTCTTGAAATTTTTTTATAGTAATTAACTTTCTTTGCATTACTATGTTAAGTTTTTAGTTTTTTAAGAAAATTATAGTGGAAAGTATAATATGAAATAAAATATCATTTATGGAACAAATTACAAATTGATATCAGCATTGTAAATCTTTTATTATTAATGTTGATATGAATATCATGAGGATTAACACTTAATATGTAAATTATGTATGTAGAATATTTTATAATAGCAATGAAATAAAAAAATATCAATAAATAAGTAAAAAATAAATTATTTTCTTAACAAATCATTAATACATTGTACAGGCTTAAACCTGCATTTATGTATGTAATATATGCGGGATTCGAACTCAAGACTTTCACACGACCCACTACTCTCAGTGCCATCTCATATTGCTGACCCACCTGATCACACACATGTTGAAAAGATAAATAATCACCAATATACGTATTTCATGCTAAACCATCAATCATCAGTTGGTCTAGATTACTATCCTCACACATATATACAATCAGTGCTCGGCTTTATATTAAGATAGCCAATCTTCATACTTTAGTGGACAGGCTTCAAACTATTCCAACTCACAAGTCTTCAGCCGTTCATTTCATTAAAAATCTGATGGTGAAACGTTCAAGGCCCTTATATATATGTGAGGATAGTAATCTAGACCAACTGATGATTGCTGGTTTAGCATGAAATACGTATATGGTGATTGTTTATCTTTTCAACATGTGTGATCAGGTGGATTAACAAATCATTATAAAATCTGCTATAACAGTGCTATTAAATGTATATTATATAGGAAGATATGATTTGCAAACTTGTATTAAATATTCTATATTGTTCTGTACTTATAATTCTTTTAGTATTCATTTTTTAAACTGCTGGTTGGAAGATCTTTTCCAGTTTTTGATCAATTTCAGTTTGACAGCTGTCATAAACAATTACTGAATGTCGCTAAGATAAAATTTCTCAAAAGAAGGCACATATTGTATTTGTGTTAAAGCAGGCATTCCTGGCATACAAATGTAGCAGGTTTCAAATTTTACCACTAATGTGTGGGGTCCTTTGACAAGTTTTCAAGCTAGAAACTTTTACTTTTAACCCACAATTGATTATCTTTTCTATTTTTTAATTTCTCTTATAGGGGTATACATACTCTGATGATTTTGTATAGTTTTGACTAACTTAGCTTATATATTAGTCTTATATCTTACTACTACTTAATATTTTTTCCCTTTATTTATTAGTTAATTATCAATGCTGACTATTTCATAAATTAGAGATCTATTACCAACGTAGAATCTTTAGGAAAATCATACTAGTATCATTGTGAAATGACATAAACTTTACCCAAAAAATTAACCTTTAACTTCAGCAATAGATTTGAATCACCTCTTACTTCTTATATCAGCTGTTCAACCAATAGCATGATTCGATTGAACGTAGATCAATTCTGATTAATTCACAAATAAATTTGATTATGGGATTTAAAGTAATTAATTTTTAAGAATAATAATAATATGGCATATTTTAATTAAAGAAGTATTTAGTGATTCCATATAACAGAATCTGCTGTGTACTCGGGAATATTCTTAATAAACCAATTGAACAAACGTCAATTGTAAAATTAACCAACACAAAACCAAACTATTAAAACTTACCAAGTTTATTTATCTGTGCTTATGGATGTTAATAATAATAATAAAAAATTAATAATAAAAATAACAATAAATATCTCTTTACTTTGGGATCAAATTTAGTAAGTTTTTGTATGGGAATAATTTTCTCACACACTGCAAATATATAATACAATCCACTGACTAGAGATTTTATTAAAGTTTATAACTTGAATATCCCTTAACTCGTAGCTATTTTATATGTAAGATAACTAACAGACGATGTCGTACATCACTTCAAATCTGTCCTCTTGCATAACTGACAATCGTAACTTTCAACGCGTTTAGAAATGCAAAGATGGCTCTAACATAGACCTGCTTTTTGTCTTCTTGCGAGAAAACTTCATTATTCTCTACTCAACAGTTCTTTTTAACTCATACGCTCACTAGCAATTGATATTCATTCACTTTTTTTAATAATTGCGCTAATTATGATAATTTAATCTAATTTAATATTCATTAACGTTTGATATGCAAATTTTCTAGAGTGTACAGTTAATAGATAAAATAATAAGGTATCTCTGCATGGAAATTACACATGTCAAAAATGAACTATTTACAATATACATATGCGTTCATACAGACAGCCCAGAAGTATAAAATGGAATATAAAATTTAGTTAGATGGGAGGCTGCTTATTGATTTTAATCATTTAATTATTCACACGAAATATTTCTTTTTTAAGGTTTTTATTATATAACTATCCCCCCTCCCCCCCCCAAAAAAAAAATCGCAAATAATGAAATAAAACTTTATATAAGTAAAATATATAAACTCTTCCTTCTTATAACTCTTCACCTTTCTATTTCTATATTATATAATTCTCAGAGAGAATGAAAACGTTTTGTATCTAGATCTCTATAAATTATCATTATAATATTTTCCTTTGCCCAATATATCCAAATTATTTTTACAAAAAAAAGAAAAGGAACACTTTACTATTTGCTTATATATTTTATTTAGTTCTTCTGCTATATATGTATATGGTATTTTATGTCATTTTTATGTTAGTATATATGCAATCACTTTTCACCCACAACATTTTTCTTTGGGATATGTGTTTTAGGAAGTATATTTTATGCACATATACTTACCAGATTTATATAAAAGGAAATATTAAAAATTTTAATAATATCAGGGTGATTTTTATTTTTTCCCCATGTGTCACAGCATCAGCCGGGAAGGAAATTCGCTAACCCGGGACAACTGCTTGTAAAGCAGCCGTCGATGACCTCTCGACTACCAATGCTTGACAAGGTGATTTTTATTTTATTAAACGGTTTCTTCAAATACTGACAATTTGTAACAAAAACTTTTAAGAAGTTATTTGCAGCAAGAGGGTTAAAAGTAATACTTTTACAAAAACAACTGACCTTGTTGCCACTTTATAATTTGTATAAGAATATGATCAAGAGAGTTTTCTAAGTGGGTGAGGGATAGTTTGACGTGAAGCAGAAAGTAAGCAATGTTAAGCCATTTGGCTTGTCCTTGTAATAATTATTTTTGAAGTGAAATGTTTGTTAGGTGGTCATCAGCTATTTATTCCAATATAGGATATTGCTTATATGTTCATCTGGTTCACCCAGTTCTGCACTTTTAGAAAAGAAAGAATTTTGGTAGCGGACATTTTCTAGAGTTTTGATTCGGAAGCCAAACATTGAGAAAGCAGTATTTATTAATAGTGCCATGTATGGTCTCTTACTCAAGAAAAGGAAAAAATATTGAAGATTTTGAACATATTGTAAAGCACAAAGGCAGAAAAATTGTTTCTAATGTTAAAGCTATGACTTTTTTGTACCTCGTTATCAAAACAATTTTTTTTTGTATGTAAATTTTATTGCATATCTAATAATAGTATCCGTGCCATGGTTTGATGCAACGGTGAATTGGCCGACTCTGGAGTTTAGCCCCATAGATCATGCCCATTTCTATCACTTCCAATACTCAAACTTTTTATGAATCCCAGAGCGTTAAAATCATTCAATTATTTATTTTAATCCTGTCATTTACACGTGTTGATTGATAAGAGAGGGTCAAAAAGTTATTGAGACGAAGATTAAAATTTTTATATTATAACTATGATTTAAGGAGAAAAAGAATGAAATCTGAAATTTTGTATGATTACTGTTTTTCAAAAATTGAAATAGGGCTTTAATGTACAAATAATTAATACAGGATATAATCGACTCTTACTCTATTCCAGAGCCATCTGTTGTAATTTTGAGCAATTAATAGACATTAGATGATAGCTCTAATCACTAATAAGGAGCATTGAAAGTGAATACACACATCCAGAAGCAATCTTTAATTCTTTTGTACTTTCCACGCTAGTGACTTGAGAAGCAAACACTAAAGTTTTTAACCCTAGGTCAGTAAAAGTATTTTAATGACTTAGTTGCAGATCTATATAGTTATTCGAGAAAACTGGCTGGGATTTGATGAGTTAAACTGTTTGAATCTCAAGTAATATAGCAGAAATAAAAGTGGCTGCTAAAGGGGTATGAATTCATTGCTTCTTATCGATGAGGGCCAATGTCCAGAAACTAGTCTTAAGAATTTAGTTGGTACTACCAATAGATGGCTCAGGGTTATAGATTGGATTTTAATAAAAGACAGATATTGAAAGTAAACAGAGAATCGTGTTGCTTTGTTTAGTATGTGGGATATAGAAATTATATACTGTATGTTTAGTAGTGTTCTTTGATGTACGATAAATTATGTGTTAAGAATGGCTGCATTTTAGGTTGGTAACAAAATGGAAATTATGTTTCAGAAATAAAAACATTTGAGTTTGTTTGTTACACGTAATGAATAGTATATATATAAGCGCTTTAATATGCTGAAGAAGAAGCTGTCAGTAGTAACAAAAACAAATTAAATTAATCTAGGCCTACTACTTTCGAGGTTTTTCCCTCATATTCATATGTTGGAATTAAATATTTTGGATTTTTTGGTATCGTTTTTTTTTATTATACAGAAATTGTTCTTTTTGTGACTGTGATATTTTCTACTTCTATGCAATTTAAAACAATGATGGACTAGTAGACTTGAGAGCTCATGGTTCATGGTTCGTCACTACTGGTGCTCAAACATGTGACATGATCTCTTAAGCAATAAGTCATTTGATTATTTTTTTTAGGCATATGTATAATAATGCATGTAAATTATAAATATATGCACTGACATGCTCTCGTAAGAAAAGCTATAATTGCATGAAAATTATCGAAGCACCAAAACACAATCGGCCGTACATTTGAGCCCATAGCCACCAACATAGTATCCTTTGAGCGAAATGAGCGGACGGTTTGAACGGCACGGCACGGAGCTAATGACCCTATTGTCATAAATCGGAAGGAATCCTGATTCCCCCTTTTGAAGAAATGGACAATATGATTTACATATACATTGAATAATCTATTGTATATATATACTCAACAATTACACACATTCTAAGACTATGACTATGAGGACATTTAATGCCCTCCGCTAAGCTTCGATAATTTTTGTGCAATAATAGCTTTTTTTACAAGAGCATGATAGCGCATATATTTATAATTTACAGTGATTTAATAAGTTTTTCAATTTTATAAATAACGCATGTAATAACATGGAAACAGAATTATTTTTATAACATTTTCTATATGAGTCTTAATTTTACAAATATTAAGATTATTTACAGTGAGTTATAAGGTTAACTCCATTTTCATGTTTTATATATACAATATAATAATATTAATTCTAATATTTTCACAGATAAAAGATGTCATATTATTATTATTTGCGGGATATTCCATGTAGTGAAAAAACTAAATGCTGATGTTTCAGTACAATATTAAATACCTTCCTCAGAACGTCCTCTGAGGAAGGTACTTGATATTGTACTGAAATGTCAGCATTTAGCTTTTTCACTACATGGAATATCCCGCAAATAATAATAATAATATGACAATATAATAATACTTTATATATATAATTTTATTATTTTTTTCCAAAAAAAGATTGCAGTTACTGTCCTTAGAAGATTACGATAAGAACAATATGTTCATTAAGAAAATGTTCACTTTAGAAGAGATCAATTCATATATTAAAAAAATTAGCAAATTCGTTCAAGATCATGAAAATGGTAAGTAATGAAAATTACTTTATTTCATATCAGCTTTTGCTTTATTTGGTTGCCTTTATTGTATGAAAAATAGTTTTGCCTGAATTTATTAGTTATCCATATTTGCTTTAGTATATATATTTACGTGTGATGGTCTGAATTATATACATAAACAATTTTTTTTTTCCAGATGGAGAAACTTATATCTGTGAATCAGAGTTGCACAGAATATTAAATTTAGGGCGTGAGACAAAAACTGTTATATTGCTTCTTATTCGAGAACAACGTTTGAAAAGAATTATGATTAAAGATGAAGAAGTGTATGCTCCTATGTATCATACGATTAATAAATATTAAATTGTCTTGTTTATACTATTGTGGAATAAACTGTGCTTTCGGACATTTTAAAAATTCCGGAGAACATAAATTAATGAGTTGTATAATGTTTAAAAATTGTACATAAAGTCGTGGATCTTGTGGTATTGAATTAAAAATGATAAACCACCAAGTTAATCACGCTTTGATATGAATTATTTATTTGAAAAAAGGGTTGTTGTTTTTTTACATGACCTGTTTGTTGGTTGCAGAATCTTACAAAAAAAAAAGCTAATAAAATTTTTCAAAAGTATTATTTTTGTGTCATTTAGTGTATATTTTAATCATGTAATTACAACATTTGCAAAAAAAGCATTTAATAGTATGCTGCTGAACCATTATGTAACTAAAATGTTATATAATTTGGATAAATTATTAATTTTGAAAATACCAGACTCTCGGGATGGGATTTCGCGGAAACTTTCTTCATAGTTCACAATTTAGATTTTGGTTATTTTATATATCATATCTTAATTACATAATGACTGAAAGAGGGCGCTTAAATGTTCTAGAAAGAGGGATAGAGATACCATTAATAGGTGGCAAGGGAGTATATATATAGTCGAGTCTTTTTTTTTTTGCGGATGATGTCTTTTTGTGTGCAGAAAGAAGAAAAGATATGGAAGTTATGCTGAGGACATGCACATGGGTGGGTAAAGATATGGGGATTAAATTTAGTGAAGAAAAATCAAATATAATGATGGTGAATACCGGGGAAAGAGAAGGCAAAGATTTCTTATTGGGGGATATAAAGTTAAGTATGGTGAATAGTTATAGTTGTTTGGGAATCATTTTGAGTAATCAGAAAAATTGCTTGGATGAATGGGAAAAAAAATTGATAAATGAAGCAAAGAAAAGAAAGGGATTGATAAAGAAATTAACAGTGTTTTCATATAATAAATCTGCTGTAACTAGAATTGTATGGAAGGGAGTGACAGTAGCAGGGTTAATATATGGCAACGATGCGTTATGTGTTAGTAAAGGGGTATGAGATTACTTAGAAAAAGTACAAAGGGAAGTAGAAAGACATGCATTAGATGCAGAGGTGTGGATAGCAAAGGAGGCAATTCAAGGAGAAATGAGATGGTCAAGTTTTTATATGAGTGATGCAAAGTGAAAATGTTCGGTAGATTGCAGTTTATGGATAATAAAAGAATAGCCAAAATAGTATTTAATTGGGTTATGAATAAAGGACAGGCAACAAGATTGGTGCAAAAGGTAATGTGATATGCAGAAGATTTAGATAAAGAATTTATGTCAATATGCTTTTACAAAAGGTGGGATAATTGTGTTAGGAGAATTGTTGAGTGTTATAGTGATAAGGAATGGGATAAAAGAATAGATGCCTTTATAAAGAATAGGGAGTTGAAGAGCTAGTATGGAGAGTAAAAAGAGTTAAAATATTTATAAAGTAAACAGAATATTGGGCGTGAATTAATTTATGATAATAACAAGGAATGTAGTTTACTGTTTAATATTCGAACAGGATCTTTAGCAACAAGGGAATATTCATGTAAATGGAAAAATATGGGTGATTTAGTCTGCAAGTTGTGTAAGTAAGGCATAGAAAATATTAGGCATCTGTTAATTGAATGTAAATGCCTGAAAGCAGAAAGGGTATAAATAATGTGAAAGAATAAATATGAACATAGTGATTATACAGAAAATGGCTTATTGGTTTTTATGCTGGGTTTGGGAAAAGATAAGGAGGTTTTAGATATAAAGGCCATGGAGCTGTTAAAGATTATGTTGTAGAAATGGGATGGAGTAGGATAGAGAAGAATATGGGAAAACTTAGGGCAGAGAATGGAAAGGGAAGGTAAAGTGGCTAACAGGTTTTTCTGAACATAGTGGTTGAGATTCCTGATTCCGTATAAGGAGAAGTCACAGTGCATCATATCAATATTGTATATTAAGCACTATTAAACCTTTTTATTCTAATTAACTATAAAAATTTATTAACTCCAAATCCTGTGCAGGTTAAAGCAGCAATGAATGTGATAGGTTGAAAGCTAATGATTCCTGAATTGATTTGCAGCTGAGAAAAGCCAATAATTGCACTAAATTCCCCCATTTTAAAGTGCAATGGAATAGCCAATACTAAATCCTGTCAATAAATATATTTTTTTGAAATTCAATTTATTGGTAGCTATATTAGCTTTATATCCTCTCTTATCATCTTCTTGTCCATTACCTAACTTCAAATCTCCAGAGGTCGAAACCGGTCTGGGGATGGGGACCACGATTTGAATGCCTTCTTTTGTAGTAGCATTTATCATAAATAAATAAAAAAAAAAAGCTTGTTTAGAGCTATTAGCACGCTCTTAACTTTACATATTAGTTAATACGATTTTTTTTTTTTAATTTAAAAATTATTATTATGCTAATTTTTAAATTAAAAAAAATACTGCATTAAATAGTAATTTTTAAATTAATCTGGAAGTTTGAACTTAATTAAGGAACACAATGAAAAAATGTTTAAATGCCTACAGTAATTTTATAAAAATCCTTATAAGTCACTAGTCTCAATATAATCAAAATACAGATAGCGAAATCATCAATATTACATAAACTCAAATAAACAAAATAAATAAAGTTAATGAAAAATAAATGAAAGATTCAGATGCAGAATAACTTAAAAAGTTGTACAACTAATGAAGATTGCTGAATATTAGGATTTAATTATGATTATTTTGTACAGGGATTTAAGAGTTATATGTGTTGTGCTAAACCTATCTTAGATTTTTTTTCCATATGTCATAGCATCGGCCGGGAGGCGAACCTGCAACAACCATCTGCAAACAACTGCTTGCTTGCAAAGCGGCTGCGCTGACCTCTTGGCTAGCAACGCTTGACTTGCATATTTTCAATCATTTTGTAGAAAGTCACAGTATGTTATCCACATTGGTTTGAGTGTATAAAGAACAAGAGTCATTGTAGGGATTAAAGTTTTTAACATAACTGTATAGCCAGAACCTTGAAATTAAGTGCTTGTTAAAGACTTATAACTTGAGTTGTGCAAAATATGTACATTCCCGAAATAAGTGATATATCTTTGGGCACTTCTTGCATAGAATGCATGTAAGCTCTAAATCAGGGGTCCCCAACCTTTTTGCACTTAAGAGTACATTCTATAATACCGGCCAGATGGCAGCCACCATTTATTTTTTCAATGTAAATTTATAGTTGGATATTGTTAATAATACACATAATGTACAAAAAAATATTTATTTCAAAAATAAAATTTTAACATAATTAACGTTTATATTTTTATACTGTAAAAGTATAGTATGCCCTACAATTTGATTACAAATGATCTGTGGGCACCATGGTGCCCACAGGCATAGTGTTGGGGACCCCTGCTCTAAATTAAGCAGAAATCTGAAGAGACTTTAGTATTGGTTAGGATTATATCATACTAAAATTTTGGAATCAGGGTAAAGTTTTAACAAAAAATGATGTGGAAAGATTTTGGTAAAGGTAGATGGCTGCCAGCAAACAAATATTGTAGGTGACAAGAGTAAGACAAATTCTGTAAAGAAAGTTCTTCCAAAAAATGATAATACATTTAACAAAGTAATTATCTGAAGCCAATATGTATATCTTTAAAAGAAGAATGTTAGTGTAGTAATATATATTCTAATTCTGATAAAGATTGACAATTGTTTGGGACAGATTAAATTAAATCACCTGTATAAATGAGATAAACCAATAACCATCACATGATCACCATTTTTTATGCTTGCTTATAACTTATTAAAAGAGGCAAAACTCTACATATTGCCACTCAGTGCAAGCCAGAGTAATCAATGGATGCCGGAAGGCGTGTGCATAAAATCTCCATCTAGCGCCTACTCATCCAATATCCCCAGACTAGTTTCTGGCTTGTGGCCTTCGTCAGTGAGGAGCTTTGGATCTGAGAGCATTGCATCTAGATCTTAGGATCTAATGCAACCAGACACCTTTTATCTTTACTTAACTACAAAACTATGAGTCTTAAATTGAAAATATTACAGTGTTTTCAATTTTTTTCTCATAGTTTTGTAGTTAAAAAGAGATAAAAGGTGACTGCTGGAGGGTTGCATTAGATCCTAAGATCTAGGTGCAGTGCTCTCAGATCCAAGGCTCCTCACTGACAAAGGTCACAAGCCAGAAACTAGTCTGGGGAAAATGAGATAGTGAATAGCATTAATCAATTCAGATGAGTAGAAGAATTGCAAACATGATTTGGCCAATGAATCTAACATAGAATATTCACTAAATGTATCCAAGTTCTGTAGTAAGCAAATGGACCAGCAAGAATGGCTTAAATCGTATATGGGTATAAATAGCCTTGAAGAAAATGGCCGTTTCATTATTAAATTTATTAAGCAATTATTACTTCAAATGATACCGTAATTTAATTTTGAAAGATTGAATACAATATTTGGAAATGTTGATTGTATTACATTAAAATTTGACAGAAAGTTTGTCCATAGAGAGGCACTATAATAACAACTCTGGCTATAAATAAAATCTCTTATTGGGTTTAAGGTTATCTAATATGCTAAGAATCAATGGATCCTCAAAATTAATCAAATAAAATAAGGTAATAAAACCTCACATTTCAGTTTTTTAATGAAAGGATCCAAATATATTGCAATAATGTTGATGCAAAATTTTGAAAGTATCTACTGAGTGTGAATAGATCAGAGAGATAGATGCACATAGTTCTTTAACCAAGTAAAAATTTTAAGATAACTGAATAGTAAGAATTAGGTACGGGTATTAATAGTAGTAATTAATAAAATATGGAGAACAAATGATGTGGAATCTTATGAGAAGGCTTTTTATTTTTCAGTTGAAATGTTTTTAAAACTTGCTTATTGATATCACTTAAGAATGTTGGTTTCTAAATATTTTTAACGGCATTTTTATCATTTTCAACCATTATCAATCTTCTGCAGAGTGAAACTCTCCAAGATTTCTCTTCCCTAACTTCTCTACATCACTTCTGAAAACTCCGTTATCAATTTTTCTCATTTTGGTCTTTTTCTAGCTCTTTTACAATTTTTTGGAACCCAATTTAAGTCTTTAATGATTGATTTCTTGGTATTTTTTCTACCAACATGTCCAATTCACTTCCATTTCTCACTTCTAAATTTTACGTTGATATGTTTATATTTTCTTAAGTCTAAATTATTTGCAAAAACAACTACAACATTTGCAAAATCTAAATGACTTAAAGCAATATCCACTTATTTTTATCCCTTTAACTTTCCAATTTAATCCACAAAATATTTTGTATAAAACTTCTATAAAAAATTTTGACGAGTTAGGATCACTATTCTTATCAATTTTAATCTTAGTATTATCATTTTGTCTAAATATTCGATTGACACTATCTCTACAAAATCTAAACTTGAAATGCTGAGAAAAAAAAATGGATTGTTCCGCATTTATAATCTTAAATGTTACATATTTGATCAACAGTAAAAATCATTTACGTGAGATTAAAATTATTAGTACGAAATATGTACCAATAAAAAATGTTTGATTATTAAAAGATGAAAATATTGGACACAAACGCAAAAGTACAAAAGAAAATTTAAAGAAGCTGCTCACATGACAATGATAAATATTCTCATAAATAGGTTTGTAAAATTTCTATTGGCTGTTGATTGCATTTGACAGAGTAATCTAATTGGTTTGGGAATCACCTTAAATTTTTATATTCTTAAATTTAAAGCTTTCTAGTTTGATTTCCTTGTTAGTAGTGCCACTGATCAGAATAGAAAAACCTGAAAATAAGACAATAATAGTATTCAAATCATTCAACTTTAAGTAATGTGTAAGCTTGTGGTTAAGACCTGTAAAGGTCCCTACCTTCGCATTTATCAACCGCACATGCTTTAGGTTTATTGCCTTAGTAAATATTGTATTATATAAATAAAGTTTGAATTTTTCTAAAAAGACATTTTAATAATTAGTATTAAATGATGGATATAAGGTAACAGTTATAGTCAAATTTTTGTCAAGCGTTGGTGGCCAAGTGGTTAGCACAGCTGCTTACAATCAGTTGTCCCGGGTTTGCAGGTTCTCTTCCCGGTCAATCCTTTGACACATGAAAAGAAATTTTTTTTTGATTCTACTGTTTCCATTTTCAATCCTGATGTCTATATATTTTTATTGTAGCATTTTTAAAAAAAATTTAAATTTATTTGCATAATGATTTTGAATTTCACAAGTATAACTTAGCAAAGCATAAAAAGCATCATATTACATATGCGAAACCAAACTAATCAGTGACAGTGATTGGTTGTTGCATGCTAGTATTCAATCATGTGCACATTTAATGCATGCCAAGCATTTGATCTTTGGTCTGCTATATGTTAGTATTGATTAATTGTATACTTGATAATTCTATAATAATGCTCCTATTATCACAAATATAAACTAGCACCAGAGATGGGAAAATTTTTTGATAATAAGACTAATATTTTTCATATATTATTGAATGTTCATAAGCAACAAATAGTCATTTTTAAAACTTTTTTGATGGGAACGACGACGAGATAGGCCATGAAATGTTAAAACACTTTTTACCAAACAAGTACAATATTAAAGTATACGTTAACATCTCTTTTAAATGGTATCATTTGAAAGCTTAAAATTTGAAAATACTTGTTTTTTGCTGCTATAGATTATTAATATAAAAGTTTAGAAATGATAGGAATGAAAATCAATAATCTTATTAGCTCAGAAGCCTAGAGTAGCTTTGGAAGCCATGAACTACAATGTGTTTATCATTGCTATATACATTAATCGAGAACTAATATCTATGAATATTATTTTAATATGTAACTCGCAAAAGAATGTACAGTCATAGTGTAAAGCATTCCACTGTCCTTATACTTCATAATTTTGAGTCAATAACTTGTCTAATGTGATCTGTACATGGCAAAGGAAAATGATATGTGGATGATTTCCTTTAGTGATAAGCTTTATATATATAATATCTATCCACTCGTGTTTGAAATATGTTATCTGTGCTTATTGGCACTGACTGTCTTTACATTTTTTAAAGTAGATGCATTCATCTTTGGGAAGCAGAAGAAATTAGAAGCATTCTCTAATAACACCACATTTCAACTTTAATTTGGTGTCTCTTGAAATAGTTGTTTTCCATATTGGTAATTTAAAGTGATTGTTAATATCTTCACACTCTCATTTCCAAATACTTAAGATTTGCCCATACTTAAACATTTGGGTTGAAAGGATAGATGGATTCATTCTATCTTTTCACAAAGACTTTATCTTGTATTTGGAAAAATGAGAGTATTCGTTTATAGTTAAATCCATAAAGCGCATGTGCATTAGCTTAATGCTAGTTATTGCAGTTTAAAAACATCGTGCTATATAAAATAAATATCACATGATCACTTTCTTATACTAGCACATTGTTATTAAAACAGGCAAAACTCTTCATACAGTAGTGCCACTCAGTGCCAACTAAAGTAAACAATGGATGCTAAAAGGCTTGTGCATAAAATCCCTATCTCGGGCTTACTCATCCAATATCCCCAGACTAGTTTTTGGCTTGTGGCCTTTGTCAGTGAGGAGCTTTGGATCTGAGAGAATGGAGAGTTTTGCCTGTTTTAATAAAATAAATATCTTATTAATAGTTTTGTAATTATTCTTGCTACTGCAATTTCTCTGTATATTTTCTGGTACATACTGACCATTAATGAATTTGGGCTGGAATCAGATATTCAGGTATATCTACCATTTCAAAACCTAATTTTGAGGGATTTTTGTTGGCATGGTCTATAATTGTCTGTTTTTAAGGTCTTTGTTTTTAAATCATATTGGTTCTCTTCCAGTAGTTTTTCCATGAAATTTGTTAAAATTCTCATTAGCAACCAAGATCAAAAGATTAGATGTAATTAGTTATACATCCATCTTATCCTTCAAGAACATTGCAAATAATAATAATCTCTCGATAGGTATTTAAAAAAATGAAAAGGGGAAGTTACGTATCCTTATCTGATAATTGTTCGTACAATTCCTTTGATGAAGTTTTAACTGTTTTGTTGTTCACAGAATTAGTTCATAGAGATTTTGATTGAGTTATACCAGATGTAAAGGTGTACCCAAATCTAAGATTCGTTACCATAATGGTTTCCCATTTTAATTCAGCAAAATCAATTATAAACATATGGTCTTTAAAAATTACAGTCCAGTTAGATATTTTTTTTCTTTATTACATCCAAGTTCTCTTAAAGTTTTAAGCATTTTTCTATTGTTTATTTAAAATATTCTGATTTTTGAAATATGATGAATGTGAGATTGGATATGGTGGTACTTTTGCTTCGATCTTTCGATACTGGTATTGGAAAAGCATTGTAGCAATAAGAAAAAAATGTATGATTATTAAAAAGAGGTAGTTATCTTTAAATCTGTGGAAGAATTTTGTAAATATTAAAAAAAAAAGTCGCTTCTTTAATTACGACAAAACTTCTCAAATTTCAAATATGGGAAAACTCTAGGGATTGATGGAATTATTATAGATGTTGATAAAGATATATCAGAAGATTGCAATAATGAGGCTGATATTCAAGAAAGATGAAAAAAGACAAATTATAGATCTATCAGTCTTTATCCATTCTATGTGAGATTTATTATTCAACTACAGATCATTTTGGACTCAAAATATTAAAATTAGCTCAATTTAAAAGTAGATCTCATACAAGTAATAAAAAAAGTTATATAAAGTACAAATATGAGTTGCTGTTTTGATTTGGATTTTTAGGTTATGAATAGGACTTGAACATTTTGATGGTGATTAAAGCTGTGGAACATCATGATTTTGTCAAATTCTGAAGAATATTTGCTAAAATGCATCAGCATTCATTAAAATATATGGTGTACTATTGAAATGGTGATCATATGATGTTTGGTCATTTAATACCAATCCTGTTCAATGGAATGATGGTGACTATGGTTATTAAAGAACTAAAGATCCAAAATGTATGGTTCATATTTATGTGAATGTACAAGAGAATGAGTTTGGATTGAAAACCTTATGTTTTCATTTAGTTAACTAAAAAAGTAAAAGGTGATTGCTGGAAGGTTGCATTAGATCTTATGATCTAGGTGCAGTGCTCTCAGATCCCACTGATGAAAGCCACAAACTAGAAACGAGTTTGGGTATATTGGGTGAATAGGGATTTTATGCACAAATCTTGCACCCATAGATTACTATTGTTTGCACTGGGTGGTACTTCTATGTGGAGAATTTTGCTTCTGTTTTAACAGCTCATGTAAGCATATGAAATGGTGATCATATGATATTTTTCTACAGCTTTTTGCAACAATTTTAAATAAAGTATATATTGAGGATTAAAATGTGAAACTAAGAAAATAAATGGAATTTTTTTAAATTGCCTAGATTTTATAGATGATATAAATGTTTTACTAATAAGATTTCAGAACTGGAGGAAATGTTACAAATACTCAGATGAAAATAGAACTAAAAAAAATGCTAAAAACAAACTGAATACTCAATGGTTTTTCAAAAAAAAAGAGAATAATGGTTTTGAAGTATAGAATTAGAAATTACTTTTTCTTTAGTCAGGCTATATAAATGAAAACATAATGAATAAAAGTAAACTTAAATGGTGTAATTTTGATATAAATAATATTAAAAAGGAAATATAGCTGTGTATTTGAGAAGAAAAGTTTTTTAATACATACATTTTTGCCTACTTATGGATATGAGATTTGGTTATTCAATAGAAAAACAATACAAAGGTTGCAGACCCATAGGGAAATACAGCATTGAGCTCATGGTGATTAACAAGAAGGAAAGGACAAAATTCATATGTGAAAGAACTATCAGATATCTATGATATCTGAAAATGGCTTATTGCTCAGGAGATCATAAGATCTAGAATCTGAACTCAACTACTACACCACGCAATGCAGGACATTTGCTATTATTATTAGCCGAAAATACAATTGTTCCACTTGAATAAGTAATCTTCTTGATATGAAAGAATGTAAAGATTGAAATAGATTTGGACTGGACATAAACTGGTAGAAGAGACAATGTGAACAACTGAAGTCTTCAACTGGATCTCAAAAGATTGTGGAAGACCTAAAAATGATCATGTATAAGACATAAGGATGTTTACCATAATGATAGTGAGAGGAATAGCTATGGATCAGAGAATGTGGATTAAAATTAGAGAGATTCTCATCCAACAGTGAATAGATACTGGTTGAAAATTATGATGACATAAATAACTCAGTAACAGGTGAAACCGCCTTTAATTAATTTACTGCAATACAAAGCTCTCTCCACTATCCTACAGACAAACAATGAAATAGGAGATATTACTAAACTAGTTGTATGGAGAATAATGGGATTTGTGTTTTATTTTTATCTTCTAGCTAAGAATAGTTGGGTATTTATTTACTTTGCAATAATTAGTTAACTAGCGAATTATCTGAAAGAATTGTAAGCTTATTTAGAATTGGTGGGAGGTAAGCTTGCTTAGAATTGGTGGAGGATCCCAAATTTACCTGGATTTAAATCCTAAATCTTGTGTGTAGCAGATTAGACGCATTAATCATTGCACCGTGAGCTATTTTATTAATTAATAAAAAATAATGTTAAATAGAAGTATCATTAAATATGCTATTGTAGGAAATCGTATCATTATATTAGAATTATCTTCGAGGGTTCAGCTGAAGTTTATTGTCAAGATTTATAAAAAAAAATGAAAAACTTACTTAATTCGTGTCTAATGATTTATTTATTGCTGTTTAATTAAAAGACATTTGTGATTTTTTTTATTCTATAAAATAGTAAGTCTTTATACTGTTTACACATATATACAAACACACAAATATATAAGCTTCATGGTTTTAATGATATTACATTTAACTGTCAATATTATAACAGATTTGAATCTGGATGAAATAATTTTTTAAATTTTTTTAGATTTTAATTACTTCGCATTTTATCAGATAGTTTGTCCTTAACCAAGAATTTAAATTGAAGAAAGAGATGTGCAATTGAATCTATAAGAAATAAAAAAGCTCAGAAAATAATGGGATTACTATAGATATATTTTTGGGTAAATAGAGGGATTTGAACTCAGGATTTTCAGACTATTCATCCTCCACTTTATCTCAAGTAACTGATACACCGGGCCACACACACATGTGAAAAATATACATGATCGTCAATAAGTCCCAGCATTCATCAATTGGGTCTGAGCATAATCTCCCACACATACATACAATCAGTGCTCAGTTTATATTAAGATAGTAATTAAACAAAGCAAAACTCCATATAGTAGTGCCACCTGTGCTAAACAGAGTAATCAATGGATGCCAGAAGGCTTGTGCATAAAATCCCTATCTAATGCCTACTCATCCAATATCCCCAGACTAGTTTCTGGCATGTGGCCTTCGTCAGTGAGGAGCTTTGAATCTGAGAGCACTGCATCTAGATCTTAGGATCTAATGCAACCCTCTAACAAACACCTTTTATCTCTACTTAACTACAAAACTATGAGCATGAAATTGAAGACACAAAAAAATATTTTCAATCTAAGCTTAATAGCTTATATAGTCATATGGGTCTGAACTCAGTTCAGCACCCATACATTTTGGTGTCTTTTGCTCTTTAACAACCATAGCCACCAGGACCCTATTAGGTAGGATTGGTGTTAAACCAGCAAGCATCACATGATCACATCTCCAATACTAGCACATAATTGTTTATAAACAAAGCAAAGCAAAACTCCATGTAGTAGTGCCACCTGTGCTAAAAAGTGGTGGCTATGGTTGTTAAAGAGCCAAAGACACCAAAATGTATGGGCGGAACTGAGTTCAGACCCATATGACTATATAAGCTATTGAGCTTAGATTGAAAGTATTTTTTGTGTTTTCAATTTCATGCTCATAGTTTTGTAGTTAAGTAGAGATAAAAGGTGGGTGCTAGAAGGTTGCATTAGATCCTAAGATCTAGATGCAATGCTCTCAGATCCAAAGCTCCTCACTGACAAAGGCCACAAGCCAGAAACTAGTCTGGGGATATTGGATGAGTAGGCATTAGATAGGGACTTTATGCACAAGCCTTCTGGCATCCATTGATTACTCTGTTTAGCACAGGTGGCACTACTATATGGAGTTTTGCTTTGCTTTGTTTATAAACAATTATGTGCTAGTATTGCTCCATGTGATCATGTGAAGATAGTAATTACTCAAACTTTAATAGCTATTTATAAGAACATTACATACTGCCTTAGAAAAGTAGGTAAAGAAATTGAGAAATTATTAATAAAGCTATATATAAAATAAATCTGTCAGGAACCCCTGCCCATGGTTTCGTGCTTTGGCATTCCTCAGAGAGGTGCCAGGATAGGTTCAGACACTAGATCTAAAAATACCAACCCAAAGCCAAGCACTTATCTAAAAGTTATCTATTGAGTGGGAAATCTGACATTTTCAGACATCTACATGTCTTCAAACCCAGATATCCAACTCAAATAGCTATATGGGGCTGATAGATCTTCACCATACCATATATTAGTAGTCTTAGCAATAACATTGCATAAGACTTAAGGCAGGGACTATAAATAGTCAAAATAAGAGTCATAGGTCACATGACCATATCTCTTAAGCTTGTAAGTTATAAACCATGAGGATTGCCAATTCCTCAACAAGCTTTGTCAGAGGTTTGGGGGGGGGGGTTCCTGACAGAGATATTTTAAGTGCTGCCTCTGGCTAAGCATTTATCACAAAGCTTGTTGGGTCACGTGATCTATGACTCTTATTTTGACTATATATAAAATATCTTAATAATAAAGATGCATGGATAAATGCAATATTGACATTTAAGAAAGATAAAAAGAATCTCATTAGAAATTGCATACTTAAAATTTGTAATGCTTTCTGTCAGCTTTATATGAGATCTTCAATATGATCAAATCATCTATAGAGAATGTTGGACTCAAATCAACTAAAAGGCAAGCTGGATTTTAACTAATTCTTTCACAGTAAAATATATATAACATAATCAAATGGTTTGTGTTTCAGGAAATCATAATGTTTGTTCCTTGAAATGCATAATTGAGAGAAATTACAGAAATAACTATGAATTGCCATTAGGCTTTGGATTTATAAATTATAAAAAGACTTAATTCTATAAGTATTTCAATGGTGATTAAAGTTTTGGGGAATCTACTCATAGACATAGAATACCACTATTTTCTTGATGCAATGTGTATATTTTCAAATTTTCCTCATACTTCAACCAAGTTTGATGGCCCTTATCAAAGGATCATTTCATCCTTTGTTTTATATCTATTACTTGAAATATCACAGGATCTATGATAAACTTTATGTTATAGCTTGTGTTTTAAGACCTATAGAGGTCCCTACCTTCGTATTTTTCAGACGCTTATTTCTAAGGTTACAGCCTTAGTAAATTATTACGTCATATATTGTAGTAAAGGTAATTCTGTGAAAACATAAGATATAGCCTAATTCAAAGGAATATTCAAGGCCAGCCTGAGGGGGGTGCAAACATTGCAAGTGCACAAGGCTCTACGTTGCTGACTGATTTTGTAAAATCAAAATGTTTTTTTAAAATCTGAATATACATATATTTGAATTTTATCATGCAATTAATGCACATTTCACATCAATCAATCAAAGGCAATGTTGGGTGCTTTGAGTTAATCACTATGCTTACAGACAGCTAGTGCTGACTAATGAGAAAAATACAAACCATATGTTTCATTGTGCTTGCATTGTGACAGCTGATCGTACATGGTATGTTTTTATCACAAGATATGAAAATAAATAAAATACTCTTATTTAAAAGGAAGATGAATGTTTAATGTAATATATTATTGAACTTTTCTGAATAATGTAACTAGAAATAAATGTATGATCAAGACAAAGAAAAACATGATTACTAAAAAAGTGAATTATAAGTATATATTTTGCTTACTTTATTACGTTATTCTGTACTTCTTATAGTATTTGTATGTTTGTTATAATATTGCTTTTAGACATTTCACAATATGACTAGTAGAGACAGAAATGCAGAAAGAAAGTATATATATGGCTCTGATAAATTGCAGAAAAACAGAGAAACTCCCTTGCAAAATGCTTAAAAATAATGAATAATTCACAGTTACTGAAAGATCAAACTCATAGAAATGAAATTACACAATGCGACGTCCAGCTCTTAATGAAGAGGAAAGCGATGATAAGAAAACTGAAGAACGGGAAATAATCACGAAGCAGAGAGAAACATACAAACGAAAGATTTTTGTTGGCATCAAACATAGAACAAGATTAATTATTCCAAGGATCGCAGCTTCAAGAGAATCAACAAAGCGACAAAAAAAAAATATCGCTCCTGGTACTTGGCTTGAAATTATAACTCATAAATTTAGAATGGCTATCTTACAAAATGGCATGACACAAATAAAAAATTACGATTTTCCAGAAGATAAAAATAACAGAAGTTTTTCTGAAAATTATTATTTAAGAAAATTAATGAATTGGGAACATCAAGAACGGAGATGGTTACTCTACTCAAAGCACAAAGATACCATATTGTGTTATGTATCTAAGCTATTCTCTTCAAATATTACTCTGTGTTTAACTGGACTTAATGGTTAGATACATTTAAATTCACAATTATAAAGTCATGAAAGATCAGAATGTCATTTACAAGCTATGTACAAATTGTCGCAACTTGAAAGAAACTTGAAACTGGGAAACTATTGACAAAGAACATGAAAAAATAATTAAATACAAAACAGTGTTTAAAATGTGTTTGTAAACGAATAGTGGCTGCAATTTTATATTTTTCAGAGCATAGTTTGGCATTCAGAGAAAGTAACACTGCTTTATATAAAACACACAACAGTAATTTCTTACCTCTCGTAGAATTACTTTCAAGATTTGACCCAATCATGAAACAACATTTGGATTGTGTTTCTATTTATCTCATAGAATACAATATGAACTCATTTCTGCTTTAGCTAACAAAGTTAGAAAAGAAATAATAAATCTAGTTAAGATGTAAGCCATCAAAAACGATTATTTGTTATTTTAAGAAATGTTAATGCAGTTGACTCTGAAAATGATGTGAGTATACAAGAATAATTTATTTGTTTTGAAACAGTAAAAGACTCAACAAGAAAAGATTATTAGACAAAATTGAAAGCGTATTAGAAAATGAGGAATTAGATTTAGGGAATTGTCAAGAACAGGAGTACGAAAATGGAACAAATATGAGAGCTTTATATAAAGATGTGCAAGCACTTATCCTGAAAAAGAATTCCAAAGTGCAATATATGCCCTGTGGAAGTCATAATTTGAATTTAGTTCTTGGAAATACTTTAAGAGTATCTTCTCTTGCAAATTCATTTTTTGGAATTTTACAAAGCATATATAATGTTTTTGCAAGGTCAATGATATTAAAAGAGCAAGTGAAACCCCGTACTCCAAAACCTCTGTCAGAAATGATGTGGGAATGTCACCTCAAAAGCGTGAAATCTGTGACATACCAAGTATCATAATTTTTTCTAGTTTTGAAATACCTTTATGAGCATATCAGTGACAAGAAAATAAAATCCAATCAATCAAAAATAAACTTACTTCATTTGAATTTTTATTGTTTGGTCATTTGTTATGACATATTGAATGAAGTAAATATTGTAAGCAAGTTATTTCAAAATTTCAATACAGATATCGGTACTGAAAATTCATATTTAAAAGGCCTTTTAATATTCTTTGAAAAGTATCATGAATCGGGATTCAAATCTTCTTTAATAACTGCAAAGGAAATAGTTGAAGAATTGAAAATGATACCAAAATGTAAGAATCAAAGAAGTGGACAAAAAAAAAAAACAACACAATTTTGTTATGAAGGAATTAACTGATTTCATCTGGCAAAGAATATTTCTGAATTCAATATTTTCTAATCATAATTGATTGTGCAATTATTTCTTTTAAGAAAAGATTCTAAATTTATCATGAACATGAGACATCACATGGTTTTTTATATAATTGAGATAATATTCAAAAACTGACTGAAGATGATCTTCTTAAATGTTGCAAAGACTTAAATGTGTGACTTTGCAAGATGATATTGTTCGCATTGATTCATTTAATGAAATCAAAATTTGTCGATGAGTTGCCTTCCAGGATCACAATATTACAATATTTATTTAAAAATAATTTATTTGAATTGCATCCAAATTTTGTTACTGTTCTGAAAATTATATTAACCTTATTAATTACTGTTTATCTGCAGAATTTTTTTTCTCAAGATTGAAAATAATAAAAAATTATTTGAGATCTAGCATTAGTCAAGAACAATTTATCTCCTTAACCATTTTATCTACCGAATCCGAAATAGCCAAAAAACTAATATCACCGAATCCCAATTAGCCAAAAAACTAAATGATGATGATACTATCATTGAATTTGCTGTAAAGCATGTAAGAAAATGAAACAAAAATCACATAGTGTAATCTTATTCTAGTAAGTCATATGCCAAATTGTATTTTATAAGTATATGAAGCAATCAATTTTGTTATTTAATTTATTAACACTTTTTGGGTGATTGAAATGTTAATTTAATTATTTATCATTTTTATGTACTCCTTATTATACTAATTTGTGCAATGCAGTAAATAGCAAAATGTAATAAATTATTATTTTGTACGAAATTTTTTTCAAGGCCCCACAAATCAATTTTGCACCGACAGTGTTTTTGTTTGGGGCGGCCCTGGGAATATTTATCAAAATTCAATAATAGTGATTAGATTACATTAACACACTAAGAATACTAACATGAGATAATTCCATATTTCCAAAAACGTTTTACAATTGTTTAACAGAAACTATTTTGCTCATTAAAATAAGGCATTAAAGGAATAAAAATAAATGGAAATGACTTAAGTCATCTAGATTTTACTACTTATGTGATTGTTTTTGCAAAATAATGAGTGGGAGAAAAAAAACCTAAAGATAAATAATACAAAAATTAAAACAATATTCATTATCTTTTCAAGAAGAAGAAAATAATCATTGTTAGTAGACAATTAAAATGTTAACTATATCTTAATCAGATTTTTATTACGATGAGAACATAATGGATTAAAAAATTGCAGTATTAAATTTAGATGAATTAATATTGTTAAAATATATACCTATATGTTTGAAAGGAGAAGTTTTTAAATAAAGGTGCTTTATAAGTCTTACTTATGGGTTGCGGAAATATATGATGGGAGTAACAATGAAACAATAAAAGTAAAACAGAGTCAAAACTCTCCATACAGTAGCACCACTCAGTGCAAGCCAGAGTAAGTCTTGGGATATTGGATGAGTAGGCACTAGATAGGGATTTTATACACAAGTCTTTCTGCATCCATTGATTTCTCTGGCTTGCACTGAGTGGCACTACTGTATGGAGAGTTTTGCCTCTATGTAAACAGCTTGTGTCAGCATAAAGAATGGTGACCAGGTGATGTTTAGTGATTTAAAGGTGAAACACTCGAGTAAAAAAAACTTATCACTGATATCAGAAAAAATTTAATGAACTAAAATGAATGGGGACTGGACATGTTGCTGGAAGAGATAATAATAAATGGACAATAAGCATTAAATTGAATTTCATGAAATAATAAAAAATCTAGAAAGGCAGATGAAATAAGAAAAATTGCTGGAGTGATATAGAGAAGCTATGGATAGAAAAACTAGAATACAGTTGGTTGAAGATGGTATATGACCAACATATTATTGAATGGTTAACTGTAGTTCTCCATGAAAAAACATATGAATAATGTTATACTGATAGTATTTATAATATTAAAGGTAAAAAATAAATATTAAATAGTTTAGCCATACTGTTCAAGGATTAAAGATAATAGATTAAATGTATCAGAAACTCAAATGAAGAACTATCAAAGTTCATTTGAAATCTTTTTAAAAACATCTTCATGTTTTTCTTTTCATAGCACTAATCTTTAAATATTCAAAACTAATTCTTTTTTTAGAATTTTCTGACATATCCTTTATAATTCCTTTAATTTTAAATTCATGACAGAAGTAATTTCTATTCTACTTCACAATTTCTTAATAAAGATTTTTTACATTTACTATCTTTGACATTAATATTTCCTAAGGCAATAAACCTCAAGAATGTACGCTTGAAAATGCGAAGGTAGGGACCTCTACAGGTCTTAACCACAAGCTTACACTTTGGAAGAAAAGAGAGGTCTTCTAATGTATTTTTTCTATTTTTCATTGATCATACACATTTTGATTTTCCAAACCTTTTATCTAATTCTCCAATTCATAAATTCACACACAGATACCCTTTATACAGAACATTTCACAAGCCTTTTTCTAAATTCCAACTTTAATTGATCTCAAAATAATTGCATATTACTAAGACATACATTAAACACATATTTGGAATAAACTATCATCATATATTTTACCCATCATGGTTTGGTGTAATGGTGGATGGTCAGACTCTAAAACTCGATCTGTGAATTAAGGTACAATTCTGTCATTTCAAACTTGTTATGAATTCCCAAAAAATAAACTATTTAGTTATTTTTTATTATATACTTTAATAGGTTGACTATAATTTCTCATTCCTAAGATGTGTCTAACTGCTCACTACATAATTTAATAACTGGATTTTTACTGGAAAGGTGGATGATTGGCAGTTGTGACATATTTAATTAAAATAACATTTCCTATAAATAGATAATGGCATATAAGGCATACATGCAGGATCCTATGCAAAAAGTGGTCATTCAAAAAGTTTTTGTCCATTTATATAAACATGTAATAGTATATAAAAGCAATTTACCTGCTGACAAAGAAGCTGCAAAAACCAAAACAATTAAATGGGCTGAGCGCTTTCAAGATTTTCACTCATATTCATGGCCAACATAAGTTATAAATCATTTATGTAAAGTTGCTAATTAATAAAATATGCAAATGTGAATGCAAATTAGTTTGTCCATTTTTTTGAGATAGAAAAACACGTGTCGCGTCTATTGATGGAATTGTTATAACTGATAACAAAATATGCCTCCTTGATTTTTCTTATGCAGTCATTGGCTTCAGAGCATACTATCTTGGGATTGCCGGGTTCATGGCACAGTCTTTTTTGTATAAACTTACAATGATATTTAACCAGGTAAACATCACATGATCACCATTTCTTATGATTACACAAGCTGTTAAGCAATAGCACTACTGTATAGAAAGTTTGCTACAATTTTAACAGCTTGTGTAAACATAGGAAATGTTTACTATGTGATGTTTTAATAGTTTTATATCAATACTGCCTACAAGATGATGGTGACTATGGTTATTAAAAAAATCAAAGACATTAAAATATAGAAATACTGATCTGGGTTCAAACCTGTATAACTATACAAGCAAATTAGTTTTGATTGTAAACATTGTTTTCATTTTAGGCTCATAGCTTTACAGTTAATATATAGGTACAAGGTAGCTTCTGGAAGATTGCCTTAGATCCAAAGATCTAGGTGCAGTGCTCTCAGATCCAAGGATCCTCACCTATGAAAACCTCAAACTGGAAACTAGTCTGGGGATATTAGATGAGTAGACCCTAGATAGATTTTATTCACAAACCTACCATCCATTGATTACTATGATTTGCACTGGATGGCACTACTGTATGGAGAGTTTGATAAAAGATGGGATGATTGTGTTAGGAGGATTGTTGAGTGTTGTAGTGGTAAGGAATGGGATAAAAGAATAGATTTATTAATAAAGAATAGGGAGTTAGAGAGATGGAGAACTAGTATGGAGAGTAAATAGAGTTTAAATATATATAGAAATAAACAGAATATTAGGTGCGAGTTAATATATGATAACAGTAAGGAAAGTAGTTTATTGTTTAAGGTTTGAACAGGATCTTTAGCAACAAGAGAATATACATGTAAATGGAAAAATATAAGTGAATTTAGTCTGTAAATTATGTAAGGAAGGAATATAAAATATTAGGCATCTGTTAATTGAATGCAAATGCTTGAAAACAGAAAGGGTACATATAATGAAGTTACGGAAAAATAAATATGAAAAAAATGATTATACAGAAAGTGGATTATTGGTTTTTATGCTGGGTTTGGAAAAAGATAAGGGGGATTTAGATATAAAGGCCATAGAGTTGACAAAGATTATGTTGTGGAAATGGAATGGAGCAGAATATGGGAAAACTTAGACTGGGGAATGGAAAATAAAGTGGCTAACAGGTTTCTCTGGGCATAATTGCTGAGAGATTCTTGACTTCGTTTAAGGAGAAGCTACAGTACATCACATCACATACCATTTCTCAATATTGTTTTTAAGGCGAAAAAATGAAATATTTTTATATTCTTATGCAGTTAGAATTTGCATGGAATTAACGTTCTGTATAATTATGTAAAGATATAGATTGAAAGTAATACAGCATTGAAGTCAAAATACTAGAGAACAAGAAGATACTGATATAAATTTAGAGTTGAGACTACGAGATATAAAGTTCTGAAGAAAATTGCTGGGGCAATTGAAACTGTAAAAAAAAAGTGGTAATTAAAGTATTATGTAACAGTAGTAAAGTGAATGGATAATTTAGAAGTATATGGTATACATTTGGCAATGCAATAAGAAAGAATAGTTATTATATCAGTATTGTTCTATATATTTCTTATAACACTTCTTTCATATATGCTTCAATGCAAATAAATTTTTTTAAAAACTTCTTTATTTTTCTTACAGTTTCAACTGTCCAACAGTCTTCATCAGAGCTACAATATTCGAATAATATAAATACATAACAATCATTTCATATATATATATAATACATAACCATCATTTCACGTATATATAAAATACATATATATATATATATATATATCAAAATATACACATATATTCCCTTCATACATAAACATATAGATCTACATCACCCCTAGCCATATATAAAATCCATACCAACATCTATATATACATATCAAAATATATACACATACCTCTTTTAAACATGCATATATATGCACAGATATATATACACCCATAAACATATATAAATCTACATATACATTTATAAATACACATCCATATGTATACTCAATTTACATATAAATTACATATATATAAAAAATACAAAACATATCCAAAACATGTTCTTGTTCTATAATATTTTGGACAATTTATATTATATAACATATTGATATCTCCGACATAATTCAAAGAATTAAGAGATGGAAACTGAGTCAGACTTGATTTGTTGCCAGAAGAGTTAAAAATAAATGGAATTGAAATCTTAAGATTATACAAAAGATCATATGTGAATTAACATGATGTCATTAATACATTTTCTAGTGTTTTTAGAAAAAGAAGTTATGGACTAGAAAAACTAACCTGAAATGCAGTTATGTTTGACAATTATAATATGTATTTGGATAATCAAAGACCTATTAGTATCTATATCAATAAAATGTCATAATGATTGATAAAATATAATTTTAATGTTTTACTGAAAGTTTGTGATGATGGTATACTATTTCTATTATCTTATGTATTAAATGTCTTTAGAAAAATTTAACTTTCATTAAAATTTTCCAACTACCTTCAACTGTTAATAACAACGCACAGGTTGGAATATGCATATTTCAAGAGCTATTCTCCTTTCTTCTTCAGGATTGCTGGTCTGATCTATGACAGTACTAGTTAGGGAATCGAACCTGGACATTGGATTCAATATTGAATTTTTAAGGTAATACTCAGGATGGCTCAGTTGGTTAGAGCATTAGCTGAAAATTCAATATTGAAATTAAAGGTCTAGGTTCCCTAGCTAGTACTGTCACTGGTCACACCAGAAACACCTGAAGAAGAGAGAATACATTTCAAAACGTCGTGCATGTACTCACCTGTGTGATACTACTAACAGTTAAATGTAATTAGAAAATTTAAATAAAGTTATTTTTTTCTAAAGATATTCGATACATAATATTAGATGATGGAAATAGTCTATTTTATAAAAACAGCCAATTTTAATATTAGCACCTCTCTGAGAAGTGCCAAAGCATGAAACCATTGATCAGGGATTTGGGTGTGGTGTTCTGATAATGATATTTTAAATGCTTTCTCTGGCTAACCATTTATCACAAAACTTGTTGAGCAATTAGCAAAGCTCTTTATATTTTACAAGCTTAAAAGAAATGGGGTCATGTAATATATGACTATTTTTTTTAACCAATTTTAATGTTTGTTTAAAATTTGTGGTAGTCACATATTTACCTTGCTATGACATGATGGTCAACATTGTTTCTACACGCTGAAATTTATAATTGAGCATGTATTGGCTTGTCCTCCAGACAGGCAAAAACATCAGAGGCTCCCTCCCATTTATTCCAGTGCTATGCGCTGACTTTTCTAATTTTCAGTCAAAAAATGACACACATTGTAAACATAAAATTCAGTGCGTAGAAACAATGTTGACCATCATGACATCATCATCATTAACCATTATCAATCCACTACAGGATGAAGGTCTCTCCAAGTTCAATCCATCTTTCCCTATCTTTACCTTCACTTCTCCACACCAACCCTGCACACTTTCTTATTTTATCCATCCATCTCACATGTGGTCTCTTTCCCCTGCACACTTTCTTATTTCATCCATCCATCTCACATGTGGTCTCTCTTGGAATCCAGTTTAAAATTTCAATTCTTCATTTATTATCATCTCTTCTAGCAATATATCCAGCCCAACTCCAGTCTTTAAATTTTTTCAATGAGGTCAGTAATACCTGTTTATTCTCTTACCATACATTGCATTTTCGATATCTTCTTGTTTCTCCCAACATGCACCTCTCCATACTTCTTTGAATAGTCTGAAGTCTCTGTTGCGCTCTTCTATTAAGTGTCCAAGTCTTAGATCCATAAGTAAGAACTGACAAAACACATTTATTAAAAACCTTCTTTTTCAAACACATAGGCATATTTCCTTTTAGTATCAAGTTATTTCTACCAAAAGCACTCCAACCAAGTTTAATTCTATGATTGATTTCATCCATTATGTTTCCATATGTATTTGTAACTGTTAACTTCTTCTAACTCATCATAATCAATCTTTATTTTCATATTTTGAGAAAATCTATTAAACATTACTTTAGTCTTTTTAACATTTATCTTTCATCTGATAACTCTTGCAACATTTCCTGTAGCTCTAAAGCATTATTTGCAAAAACAACTACATCATCTGCAAAATCTAAATGACTTAAATAATCTCCATTTACTCTCACTCCTTTAGCTTCCCATTTTAATCCACAAAATACTTCTTGCAGCACTGCTGTAAAAAGTTTTGGAGATATGGAGTCACTCTGTCTTACACCCTTTTCAATGTTGATTTTCCTACTATTATTATGTAATCTAATTGTTGCTGTTGCATTTTTATCAATATTCTTTAAAATATGACAATATCCTGGATCTACACCTTGATTATCCAATGCTTTAATCACTGAAGAAATGTTTATAGAATCAAATGCCTTTTCATAATCTACAAATCCTAAGCATAATGACAACTCATATTAATTTGACCTTTCTATAACTTTTCTCAATACCTGGGTATGATCTACTGTGTTAAAACCTCTTTTAAATCCAGCTTGTTCTCTTGGTTGGTGGAAATCCAGTGTTTTCTGTAGATGAGTTGTAATTATCTTAGTAAAAATTTTGTATAAAACTGATAAGGTCTGTAATTTCTAATATCTTCTTTATCACCTTTTTTAAATATTAATATTAATACTGCATTCTTCCAATCATCTGGTACATCTTTATCATTTAGACATTTGGTATATAACTTTGCTAAAAAAAATTATATTTCTTCACCTGCTTCTTTTAATATATCAATTATAATTCCATCATTACCCTGAGCCTTCCCTTTCTTCATAAATTTAATTGCATGTCTCACTTCTTCATTCAAAATTCTGGGCAATTTGGAAGATATAATACATACAGGAGGCACTTGTTCTTTATTACTATATAATTTTTGATAGAAGTCTTCTACACATTTCATGATGTCATCTCTCTTTTTAGTAATAATGCCATCTTTTTTTCTTATCGCAGATATAAATTTCCTACCAATACCAAAATGTTGTTTTACACTCTTTAGACTTTTATTCTCTTCTACAGCTTTCCTTGCTAGTTCACAATTATACTTTCTTATATCATTTTCAACTGTTTTCCACACCATTTTACAAAATTCGAGATATTCAATCTTTTTTAATGCATCATTATTATATATCCTCATATTCCTTCTTTTCTTCATAAATTCTTTAGTCTCAGTAGAAATTTTATTGGTCAATTGATGCTTTTTTCTACCAGCTATCTTTGTTGCAGTTTTTAAAAGTATCAGTTATTTTCCTATTAATGTCATTCAAATCTGAATCATGTTCATAATCTACTAATACTTGAAACCGATTTGTAAGTTCTAATTTAAATTCATTAGAATGTTTCTGAAGATTAGGAATATCAACTATAAATATTGTTTTTCTTAATAATGTTTGTCTCTCTAGTTTTGCATTAACATGTATCTTACATCTTACTAATCGATGATCACTTCTTGTGTTTAATTTAATAAGAACATTACAATCTTGAAATATGTATTTTCTGTTAGTCAAAATATAATCCAATTCTGCTGTACCTTCATTTGGATGCTTCCATGTCCATTTCCTTTTAACATTTTTCTCAAAAAAAGAATTCATAATATAAAGTTTTTCTTTTTCTGCAAACTCCACAAGTCTATGTCCTCTCTCATTTCTATTACCATAACCAAAACTACCTACAGCATTTTCATCTTTCATTTGTTTACGAATTCTAGCATTCAAGTCTCCCATAACAATTTTAAAATGTTGTTTACTCTGATTAAAAGCCTTTTGTACATCCATATAAAAATATTCTACTACTTCATCACTATGAGAACTTGTTGGGGCATAAACCTGAATTATCTGCATTTGGTGTCTGCTATTAAGTTGTAAAACTAATCTTGCCACTCTGTCCAATACACCATCAATCTCCACAATGTTATTCTTCCATAGCAAGGTAAATATGTGATTACCAAATTTGTTTCTATAATATTATTTTTAGCAGGGATGTTGAATAATTTTCTATTTTAAATAAAACTTTAAAATATTTTTCGAAAAACATGCAAAACAAATACTAACCAATATTAATGTTTTATTTTCAATAATGTATATAAATTGTATGTGTATTGTAAATTTGAAATATAATCCAACTTTTGGAATTTTCCATTTTTGCTTTTTTATTATTAGGTAAAAGGTCAATAGTATTATTTAAAATTACCTCTATTTAATATATGTCCAGCTTATTTATTTTTCTTCTAAATTGTTTTTTTTAGAGATGAAGTATGTGCGTGCAAGATAATTTTTAATTGATTTTCATTTGCAGTGATCTTTAGCAAAATGTTTGAGGCGTTATTAAATTAAAAGTTCATTCGCTTCTTACGCACATATATCTTTGTACTCTTCATATTAGGGAAAGTAATAAATTATCACAGAGGGAATATTCGCAATATATACCCTATAAATAAGACAATCTCTTAAATATGTACAACATTCGTAATTAATTGATTTTATAAACCACTAAACATCACATGATCACCATTTCTTATGCTTGCTCATAACTGTTATTAAAACAGGCAAAACTCTCCATACAGTGCTGGAGGGTTGCATTAGATCCTAAGATCTAGGTGCAATGCTCTCAGATCCAAAGTTCCTCACTGATGAAAGTCACAAACTAGAAACTAGTCTGGGGATAGTGGATGAGTATGCACTAGATAGGGATTTTATGCACAAGCCTTCTGGCATCCATTGATTACTTTGGCTTGCACTGAGTGGCACTACTGTATGGAGAGTTTTGCCTGTTTTAATAATAGTTGATTTTATTCAGTAATTTCAATTTTATTTTAAATTTTTTCCAGTGCTTAGGATAAGCGTGGTCTTCCAAAGCACGGGGCAGAGAAACTGTTCAGTTATTTTATTAAAAACATTTTTAAGAAATAAAATATCTAATTATATGTATTAATATTAAAGTGTGTACATTTATAGAAACAAATGTTGGAGATTATGTTATGTTCCCTGATCTAAGGCAAATTGAATTAATTCCATATGGCTAAGCAATAACATTCGGCGGTAGTCTGCCATTGATTCGCATATTCTTAACACAATTTATTCTAGTTACTACTTAGTAATTCTATTTTACGATTACGTTATGAACTTAGTTTTTTTCTTTAAATTGCAATGAAGTTTATATTCAATAGGTGGCGCTAATTTAAAACAATATGGCTGCTTTGTTAAAAAACGAAAACATTACCAGTGTTTTAAAACTAGATAGAATTGACTTTTTAGTATCGTACTGAAACTAATCTTAATTTTTAGACGTCATAATGGCAGACGATAGGGAAGTTTTGCGTGAATTGTGGGATGGAAGAATTCCCATATGCTTTCAACTAGCTCAGGATGAAGTAACTACAATTGAACAACCTGAACCTTATTATGTAAGTTTAAAGCTGTTATTATTTATTTAAATTAAATCATTATATAATTGATGCCGATTTTATTACTCAATATGTAAAAGTAGGTTTGGTGTGTATACTTTATGTCGAATTTTCTAAAAAGATTCATATAATAATTTTTTAATTGGATATTTCTAATAAGCAATATTGTAATTAAATTTTCAAAATATTTAACACACGAAAACATATTAAGAAAATATTTAATTATCAAAATTAAGTGTACAATACGAGTTTTGTTTTGTTTGTTTTTGCCAAGAAATGTGAAGAGTATTCATGATTGAAAAATATATTAAATAAGAGAACAAAATAGTTCACTATGTAAAACACAGTAATCGCGATTATAATTAAAATCAATTTTCATTTCTGAAATAATGAACAATATTTTAAATCTTCTCTCACCGTTTTGGTTAATAAAAATTAAAATATTTTTCGATATTTTAAAGTGATCCTTGTATGATTTACGTAAAATGAATTTGATTTCTTAAAAATAAATAATTCAATTCTGAATGGAATTTAATAATATATCTTATGGTAACAAAATTATTAAAACAGGCAAAACTCTCCATACAGTAGTGCCACTCAGTGCAAGCCAGAGTAATCGATGGATGCCACAAGCTAGAAACTAATCTAGGGATACTGGATGAGTAGACACTAGATAGGGATTTTATGCACAAACCTTCTGGCATCCATTGATTACTCTGGCTTGCACTGAGTGGCACTACTGTATGGAGAGTTTTGCCTGTTTTAATAACAGTTATGAGCAAGCATAAGAAATAGTGATCATATGATGTTTATTGACAAAATTATTCTCGACAGCAAACAAAATTTCAATGGTGATCTCTAACCTTTTATAGGAGATAAGTTTATACACACATAAAGAAAACTTAAAAAAAGAAATCAATAAATTATTAAGCCTAATTGCAGTGAACGATGATAAATGGGTAAAATATTCTTAAATCTTAAAAATTTAGAAGAGTTCTGGAACCAGAATTTCGAATTAATAATGTTATATTTAATAAAGTCTCTTTTCGAAATTTACCATAACTAAATCTTTTGCTTTTTTTTTTTTGATATTGTAAAGTTGGCTTACTGCATTTTTGGGGGGGAAGTTCCAATGAATAAATCAGTTATATATATATTTTACAAATGAAAATAAAAATTGTCTCTTTATTTGTGTTTCAGTATTTTTTTTTTTTAATTGAAGCATATTGTATTTAATCTATAATTATAGCATTGTCTTTTTTATTTTATTTATGACCTTAAACTGATCAATGCAGTTTTTACATTATACAATACTGATCAATCATATTGAGTTTTTTTTTTTTTTTCAATAAATAAAGGTGGTTTTTTTTTTTTTATATGTTAAATTTTATCACAAATGATCATATTATTGATTAAATTTATTTAATATTGAGATTTAATGCAGTAATATAATTATTCTGCTGCCAATGTAAATATTTGCCAATCATGTCTATGCATGAAAGTATATGACTACATAAATAGTACTAAGCTATATAAACTACAACATTAGCCTGGCTAACAGAAATTGTAATAAAAGTTTGTGTGATCTGTAATATTCCTTAGGCAACTTTCCAGAGAACAGGTTCTGTGATAAAATTTTCAGAACTTTTCTTCTCTACATTTTGATTTCCATGAGATTTATATCTATCCATTGGCAAAAGAAACAGTGTGGTCTATAAACATTTGTCTCACATTGACGGGCACTTTCCATGCTGATCTATAATTGTTTTTTATAGTAAACAGTAGGTTGTATATAGAATCTTACTATTTGACTGGATACTATTTAACGAATTACATATTAATCAGATGGAGCATATACTACACATGTAATGCTTCAATTATATTATATATTAATTTATAAAGTCTCATTCTAGTATGCTTATATGGTGATTACTAATAACTAAATTGTACATAAAATGATAAAATGGATTTAATGGATACAAATGTGCATTTTACATTATTTAATTCTAATTAGGACGCACGATCGTCAATTTTGCAATTAGACTGCAATCAAATGATTTTTGTTATCTTTTAACTATCAAAAAAGTTACGAACAAGAGGGAGTAAAATAATAAAGCAGTTCATTTTTGAATATGTATATCTCAGGAATTAATATGCATATAAATGTAATATTGTTTTTTCTTTAACCTATATAACGATAAAGAAATGATAAAAAGTATCTGATTGTCTCATAATCCTGTAAGAAGAAATATCACATCTATGTGAATGGTCATTTAGTTAGGGCATAAGTGTCCAAAATGTCTTAAGTATGATGATTATAATCATAAAATGAAAGAATGAAATCTGATAGAATCGTTTATGATTAAGAATTAATGCTTTTATGCAGGATTATAAAAAAAAAAACATACCCAAATATGAAAGCTATGATTTTGAAGGATAATACTATAGGCATAATAACTAGACTGGATGATTGAAGGCATGTCACATGATCTGACAAATCATTGTTTGATTGTAAGCCTTCAAATTAAAAAAAAAAATGTAAATCATGGATATATAGCCACAGGTTTATTTTATAAGTTTCAGATACAGTGAAGGTTATGCCATATTACAATCTTGTTTTTTTAAATGCTTTTGTATTAATTTGCCCTATCTATGTTTCTATTGGTTAACAATGAAAAAAATCCCTTCCCATTTAGAACTTGAATTTACATTGCTACACTTCCCAATAAAATTCCTTAGCAGCTGAGCCAACAGAAATATTATGTTTGTGGAATAAAATTTTATTAATATTGATTTACCCCATACTTAATTAATGAAATTAAAAAAAATATATCTATTTAACATTTATAGAAAAGTAACTGCAACGACATCATATGATTAAAAGAGACCGATGAAGAAAATGATATTATTTAAATTGAAATTATATGTTTTATTTATAACTAAAAAGTAAAAAATAATATTAAAAAAAAAAAGTTTTATTTTAAATATTATTTTTACCTCAATTCATTCATACTTAAATTGCATTGATTTGCTTTATTTTCCAGCTAAGAACAATTAGATAACTGAATAAATTTCTAAGCATATATGGAAAATTTTTACCTATCAGAAAGAAAAAAAAATCATGATTAAATTTAGATTTGAACCCCTGTCATAGAATGTCAGAGAATGCATTAACCCTAAAATATTTATCTCTTCCAATTTCATTTATATAAATTTTTAACAGAGCTAAAATTGTAATTTGAGAAATCATATAATTTTAGTAACAGTTGTATGGAAATTCCTAATAAATCTAGTGATATTAAAGTAGAATTGATACTTTCTTGAGAAACCCATAAATCAGCTATTTCTAGCATTATCAATCAGTTGATCATTTAATTTATAATGACAAGGCTTCTTCCAAATATGAATAATAGAAACATAATTTTTGAATTGAAGTCCTTCACCCACAATTTTAACATAGTATAAATTTGTAGGTATGTTTTAGTCCTTTACACTTGATAAGTCTGCTTGCAGTGAAACCATTGACTATGTTTTAGAGTTTATTTCTTTGGATAATTGGTTTAACTATTTTTTCAAAAAAATTTCTTTCAGATTTGAAATAGTCTCAGCTGAACTGATCATTTTCTGTTATTTTGTAATTCTCTCAAAATTAATATAAATCTATTACTGTAAAAAAAAGCCATTCATAAACCTGTTGATCTAAATGTATTTGGGATCAATTTTCATCTGATAAAAGTAAAAAAAAATCTCAATATGGTCATTTGAATGGAAATGTTGCATTTTGATACTAGAATATCACATGATCTCTTCAACATTATATTTATTAATTGAATACTTGTATTTTAATTCTTTCTGAACTCTCATTGTCTCTGCTGTATGTTAAAGAACCAGGATCTTTTTTAAAAAAATTGTTTCATGTCAATTCTATCTACCTAATGTTATTTACAAATTACTTGTAAATTGACAGTAGATAAATTAAAAGATAAAGATAATTACATATTTAATGGGATGGGGAAGTCTGTGTGAAAATGATGGTGGTTGTACCTGGGATGATGGCAAAATTATCATCAATCCCAAGTAAAATAATAAAATGAAATATCAAATTAATTATTGAAGTAATGTTTAATAATCCAAAATATATAAGCAATTTTATATATTATTTCTATGATCAATCAGTTACTCCTTAGAGCAACTAAAAATAACTATATCCACCAGCATTATAAAAAGTAGAAGTATTTACTGAGTAATACTCAAAAGTAATAACCATTCATCATCATGAATGATCCATCAAAAGAAATCAACAGTCAATTTTGTGACTGGATTTGAACAATAAAAAATATAAATCAACAGTCAATCTGGTGACTGGATTGGAAATGGGTCTTCTGTGGACCAGGCTAACTATTGAGCCTTTGCCATCTTGGGCAATTATTTAAGCATAGCTTGGATGCACCAACTAAGTGCTCATCCATCCGAATACATAATCATAAATTCTAAACAATAATGCTGGGATATCGAAGCATGGCGATCATCATCATTGCTCTGGCCATTTAGTGCCATTAATGCACTGGCCAGCTATAAACTTAATTTTTAATAAGACTAAACTAAAATAAAATGTGCATGGGCTTTAAAGTGTATTCTCTGCGCCAACCAGGATGATGATTGATCATTTCTGGATGCACCAAATCACTAATATATATCACCATTTATATAATCAGCCCATGCTCGAATCTAGCTCAGAACACAAGCTCTTTACTATATGTAACTAAGAGGAAACAGATATTCTAAAAATATGTAAAACTACTGGAATAATTTTCATAATTGAACACAAGTTTATTAACAACAACAAAAAATGATAATAAGGTCTAGAATAAGACTATGCATATCAATTAAGCCTTCTGATTTTGATTAACATACAATAATAAATTATCATATTGTGATTTACATATTGAAACAGTAAGATTCGTATTCGAATCTTAAGTTTCACCTTTTCTGTCATCTCTCACTGACCGGTCTATCCCACCCAAATTTAAACTTTTGGTATCGAGTTGTGTGTGTAACAATATTAAAAATGTATAAATATATGTAGAATTCAACATAAACACGCACACATTTCGATCTCAAATTAAAGGCAATAAATACGGATAAAGTAATATAATTTAGATTTCTTTAGCTAAATAAATTTTGTGTAATATTAATCATTTATTTTGAATTTATAAAGTTCGTATTTATTGCTTAGTTTAAATTTCGTTAAATAATAATTCTAACAAAATCTGATGCAATAATTAATTAAAGTTAAAATAATTTTATTCCCTTTTGTCTTTGAAAATTTAAAAGCATCGGTCAGTGATAGATAATAAATTAATTATAGAAAAATTCCAAAAAAATGTAATTAACGAATGTAAAAAAAAAAAAAACAAAACAAACAATAGCACAGCAGATTTCTTTCTAATTAAAACCAGCAAAAGCATTGATTATCCTGAGGGCAAGACAAAGAAAACCTAAAAATATCTCAACAAAAAAATTAAAAGATCAAGATAAAAAAAGGAGGCCATCTTAGACTTGCTGGAGACTTTCACTTGAATTTTAGCTTTGCTCTCGAGTGGAGAGTCTAAAATATCTTAAAATAAATTGATATTGCCAAGGTATGACCGAGTAAGCACCGAGATTATTCTCCATCGGGAGATGGCCCACCGTATGCCGAACTTCACCTTGCCCATCGTAAAAACACCATAATGATCTGCTGCCTGAAATAAACAAGAAAGCCGCTGCTGTTAAAATCAATAAAATACCAAAGACAAGAAAGAAAACTGCTAATCACGAACAATCTACTATTAAACAAATGGACGAAAACATCTTATAAAACAGGTACCTGTGTGTGTATTCCAAATTATAGAGTACTCTAGTAAAATAAGCTATAGCTCATCTCCTACTATTTGTCTAACTTCTAAATGTTAAAATTGTAATTTTGTGAAACTAAAATTTGAGAATTAATGTAATCTGTAAATTTCTCGCATAATCTAGCTTACCTCCCTCTATCCTTCTTAGGTGTGTATTTCTCAAATCTACACTTTATTTATAATTATCATTGAAATATTACCTTCTCATAATTGTCTTAGTTTTAAAGCTAAATCCATAATCGCTTGAACAGTGAATGCGTGTCGAATTGTCATTAATATTTGCTTTATAAATAACTTAAATTTCATATAAATCGACACGCATTCAAAGAATCAGTTATTGTAATGCAGGGTCTACTACTTCGTAATAGCTGGCATACTCGCTGTAATAATTCCCTTTTTAGATATTTTTTTATTATTAATTTTTAATGAATAATTACGGAAATTTCATTTCTTTGAGAGTCACCAATTTTCTTTCAGTCAACGTTGATAATGGGGGGCCGAGTTTGAAATCTAGTTAAATATTACCATAATCTTTTAGATCTTATACATGTGTTATGTTTTGAAGCCCCGATGGCTCATTCCACGCCGTGAATACTCCGGATTCTATAGGGTTGAATTAACCCCAGTCGTCCTACACAAGTGGACATGATAATGTTCCCGTAGGGCTTGACGACCATCACGCAGCCAGCTGGCAAATTGCGACACGGACCGCTTGTCCCTGGTTATGCTCATGTGACACCTTACCTCTTCGGGTCGAGGCAGAGACCAACCCGAAGCCCTTATAAACTTATTCACGGCATTGCAGTTTCAGTGCTGCCATTTTATATCGCCCTTCTAAGGCGTACCACGTGTTCCTTTATTTAGTTTATCATTCTCTATATCACTCCGCCTCGGCATTATCTTCGTCATCCACTCTCAAATAAATGTTCACCCTTAGTCGTAAAATAAATAGTTTTATTAAATAAATGTATGTCCGCCGCCACGGATGACTCTTGCAGTGCAAAGTATAAATCCCCTACAGTACGCATTAGAAATACTCACTCGAGAACCTTAGGTAGCTAGATTACGCCTTCATATAAATGAATGCTCTTTATAAATAAATGTACTTTATATATAATAAAATTGCCAATTAGCTATTGAAACTCTGAATATAAAATATGATTAATAACATTAATAATGTTTTTTTATTAAATACGTAAATAAATAATTTTAACTGTACGTCTGTAGTTAAGTTTTCATTTATTCGATGCCCATTATATATATTTCCTCGATTATATATGTGAATTAATATTCGTTTGATTGTTGGCCAACTCGGAAACAAAACCATGAATCTCGTGCATCTCCCTGACCACCGTGCCTAAAGAAGTGTTTACTTATGTCGCATCAGAGGCGTTGTTCCGTAGATTGTATTGTGGAACTGATAAACTATGTTCGAACTCGGTACCATGGGTGGCGTCGCTACTCGATGGTGCTGCTGTTCTGTATGGTGGTCGAATTCTGCACTATGTTAACGAGATACACGTGTTTTGACTGTTACAATATATGTGTTTAATACAAAATTCAAGTTATTACATGGTGGTTTGCATGTATATGCACACAGATGCATGATTTATAATATACAATTAGTATATTTCAGGTGATATTCAATAATGACAAAAAATGATTAAATTTTACATATGTCCTTTTTGACAAGCATTGACATATATATATGCACACATACACGAGGATGCATGTGATTTCTGAACATATTTAAATGGTCCTACAATAATACATGATTAAACTTTTAAGTTATATTTTTAATAATACAAATACCTATGCTAGGTTTACTAAAACATATATATTTAATTGCACACATATGTGCGGTACAATAATTGATTACTTATATAAATGAAATTTATTTCTATCATATCTGAAGTTACAAAATAACAAAGGACATTAATTTTTAGAATAATTCTATTTTGAATATACATAAAATTTACATATATAGGTAGGTATCAATATAAAAATAAAAATCAATTTATCAAATTCTATTGCAACTTTCTTTTTTTTTTTCCTTTATAAAAAGTATAGTCAATTTTTGACATGTCACTTTTTGATTGTTGAGTATTTAATCATAAATGCTTTAAATTTAGATTATAGAATGTCTATTAATCCTTTATTTTCTTATTTGTTTATTTTTTTAATTTTTAATCCAAGCAAAAATTATTTGCTGGTATTTTTAAAATGTCATTTTTTTAGGGAACTACTAAAAATAATTTCTTTAATAATATATAAAGTTGTAATTATAAATTTATTAAACGCACATTGATTACATAAGTAATATTTACTGAGGCTATAACCTTGATAATATGCGTATAAAATGTGATAGTAGGGACCTCTACAGCTGTTTTAACCACAAGCTTATGCTCTTCTTATTTTTTTTAATAAAGGAAAAATAAAATTGTTATTAGTATTAAAAATATGAATTTCAAAATGTCTTTTTGTTTTCTCAATAAATGATTTAAAATAATCATTATAGATTATATATCTCACTTTAAGAATGTCATTTTAAAGTGAATTATTAAAAAAAACATTTAAAATTTTGTTCATGTATAACACTGCTCACCTTTGTATATAACTATCTGTTCTTCTCTGCATATAGACACAGCAGCATATGTATAACTATCTCTTCATTCAGCTGGGATTTCTCTTATCAGGAAAGATATAGCCCAGATATTATCTCATCAGATAAAAGTATAATTCAGGTATAGTTGTTGGCATTGATCAGGTCTCTTACCTAGAGTTGGTCCAGGAAAATTAGCTGTTTTCTTAGAACACATTTGTAGCTATGAATATCAATACAAAGAAGTGGGTCATTTTTTCCATGTGAATTCAAACTCTATTATTGAACTATAGAGCAGCTGTTTCCTTGCATTCGTACATCTTCATGCAGTTTTCTGCATAACTATTAGCCATCTCTGCAGCTAGCTTTACTGTTGCCATTCTCTACTACAGTTACCAACAAACTGCAGCCAACTCTTCATAAAATATGTTAGCCATCTTTGCAGCTAGTTATGAGCCAGCTGCTTCTCTAAATATTAAAGCCAGACTTACAAAAACTGCAAACCAAACTGAATTGATATTTCTTTATCAGCTCTTTTATAGAATCATCTGAGGTGATAAAAACATATTGCAGGATTTTTTTAGTCTGTCTAATCCTTTTTAACTTGAAGTGATAAAAACACAGTAACTGAAAATAGAGTTTTTTTCTGTCCAAACATTATCTTGATTAAAATCAATTTTAATATTTTCACATCACTTTTAATTACAAGCTACTTTTGGAAGCAACTTTGAAATTTTTACCAAAGGTTTAACCTACATGTTTTTACTTTAATCTTTTGGAATTTTTAATTTACAAAGATTTTTTAAAATAGATAAAGAAATATATACAAGCATTAATAATAATAATAATAATAAAAAATCATGCTTGTTTTTAAATCTCAAAATCAGAACAATAATAATAATTTATTTAGACCTTTTTAAATGTTTTAATTTATAATAAAATTTTGTTTTAAGTTCAGAGTTATTTAACCCTTTATTTATTATTTTTATTCCAAGTGAAATGTAGAAAATATCTACAAAAATTTATGTCTGTGTTTATTTATACTTTTCCTTTTAACTTTATATATATTTGTACACAGATTATATTGTGTATTGTATAAAAGACCTGTTATAATATATATATTGGAACAGAGAGGGTCTTTATATAATGGAGAAGTTGAGAAAGTATAGTTATTATCTCCTCATTCATCATCCACTTTTGAGATTGATAATGATGATCAAGTTTGTATTTAATCTGTAAGTAATTGCAACACAGTCTATATTCCTGATCATCACCACTTTTGTGGCAATCAGCCTTATAATCACTGTACACAATTTTATTTCAAGACTCAAGGCAATGGCCAGAGTTTCAGAGTGCCATCTTTCCTTATCAAAAAGCTACCAATGTACACAACCAAATAAGGACTGACTTCAACTTTATAATCTGTTTTATTACACCATCAACATTCCAAGCAGTAGCTCAATTCAAATGGACTCGTACCAGTTCAAATGATGAAATAGTGAGATTTATAAAAAAAAAATTATAGATTGATAATTTGTGAAATCAGACAAATGTCATGGAATAATGAACTATTATGTATTTTTATTATTTGAATAAATTTAGCAATAAGAAATCAAAACCCATATACAATAAATATAATAATAAATTAATCATTACATGGATTAATATTATTTTGCCATATAATGCATAAAATAATCTAAATAAATAAATATAAATGTACAACTAATAAAATGATTGTTACTAGTATTAAAAAAAAGTAAATTAAAGTAAATTCACATGCCATAATAACAAAGATATTAATACCCACATTATTTGTACCATATAATAATTAATTATATAAATTATTATTATGAATACACATGCACTTTATTCATTTAAATGTGAAATTTTGTGGTAAAAATGTAAGCTTATGTGAATCTGTAGAACCAATAGTGTCCTTCATTTTTAAAGTTTTGTTTAATGCCGCTGTATTTTCTTTAACCGTGCAATGTTTTCTTTTGTCGATTATACACATATAGCATTTCACAAAGGAAACTTTAAATGTATCCCATGATAAAGTAGTCTTCAAACCAATACTTTTATTAAATTAATTTAGTATACTTGTAAGAATAATGTTCCTTGAGATATTTATCATATTGAACAAAATATATATGTATTATTACTGTTGATAGATCTATTAATATGCTTTCTAAAAGTTGTAGACATATTTTATACACATTTCACTTTGTAATTCCAAATACTAAGAAATGCTAATTCCTTGGACATAACATAGAATTGAGAATGTACTTCAAACTTGCGCAATTCTTTTAATTACATTTTCTTTTTCCAGCGATGCTTGGACAGTTCTTAAAAATTTATTCCAAGTTGTAAGATAAATTTAACAGCAAGACAAATTTTATATTTAACATATTAATGTTAATTACAGATTCCAATGTTAGAAATTATTTTTCTTTTCTTTTTAGTTCTTGTAGTTAGCGTCTATTTATTTTTTAATCAATCACCTTTATTTTTTTTTAATATATCACATGCTTTCCATCTGTACAATACAACTTATTATCAGCTGATAGTGCAAGTTCTATACACTTTGATTTAATTACCATAAAGGTTTATTACCATTTTACAAATTATGATAATTACATTACAATTGACCATATTTTTATAATTAAAGATTTATTTTAATCTTTTGTACAAAGAGATTTACAAACATGTTTGTTTAAAGCAATACAAACCAAACATATACCAAATTCAAAGTGGGATAACTTAGAAATAATGCATTTTATCAGTATTTAATTTCTCATTCATGAAGTACATGTGATTAAATTAGAGTAATTTATGATAATGTTTTTCTGAAGGTTTGTGATGATGGTGTTCTAGCTGTATTTTTATATTGGACTATTTCCATCATCTAATGTGAATGTCTTTAGAAAAGTTTAATTTTAGTTAAATATTCCAAATTCATTCAACTGTTAGTAATATCACAGCAAACAGGTTAGTATATGCACCAACTGTTAGTAATATCACAGCAAACAGGTTAGTATATGCACTAACTGTTAGTAATATCACAGCAAACAGGTTAGTATATGCACAACGTTTCGAGAGGTATTTTTCTCCCCCCTTCTTCAGGTGTTGCTGGCCTGACCAGTGACAGTACTAGCATGGGATTCGAACCTGGGTCCTTAGATTCTTGATTATTGAAATTTAAGGATGGCTCTGTTGGTTAGAGCATTACCTTAAATTTCAAGAATCTAAGGACCCAGGTTCGAATCCCATGCTAGTACTGCCACTGGTCAGGCCAGCAACACCTGAAGAAGAGGGGAAAAAATACCTCTCGAAACGTTGTACATATACTTACCTGTTTGCTGTGATATTACTAACATTTGTTTGCTGTGATATTACTAACAGTTGGTGCATATACTAACCTGTTTGCTGTGATATTATTAACAGTTGAATGAATTTGGAATATTTAACTAAAATTAAACTTTTCTAAAGACATTCACATTAGATGATGAAAATAGTCCAATATAAAAATACAGCTAATTTATGATAAGTTTTACATTCATAGTCCCTTTGATTTTGTCTGTGCTTTGTAAAGAATTAAGATAATAATATAGTCCATTAATATTAAAATGAGGAAAATTAGGAAGTGATTGCAAATCTATGCTTTTAGTTTGTGACTTTAATCTTGATTCTAAAACTCTTTATATTTACAAATTAACATACAATACATTTCCAATCAATGATAATGATGATGATCACCCTCATCTCATTACAGTATATCTATATATAATTAAAAAATTTCATGGACCTATACATGAAATATTGAAAGTTGTAGCGGGATTTTCCATATATTATTTTGATAACTTTCATCTGTAACATAACTGTTATAGTTCTTCTTTCCCTCAGAAGTAGACTTTTCCAGATTCCTTCTTTATTTGATCGGATTGAGCATTGTTTGCTGCTGGCCAATAGGCTGAGGTATAGCTAACCACATAGCCAATGATTAGTACAGGCCAATAAGCAACGGTGATCGCTGAATCCGAATGCTCCAGTGAGATCAGGGATCTGGCTATAAATAGTCAGCCTTTGGAGGAAAGAGCATAGAATGTCTGTCTAACCTTCAAAGATGGTATGCATTCTTCAGGAGAAGCCCTGCTAACCTAAACAGCAGTAAGCATTCTTATGATAGCAATACGCTATTTGTCCATGTAGCTAGGCAAATCCACATAAGGACTGGACACTGCTAAAACTACTGCCAACTCGATGCAAGCTGTCGGGTACAGCCGTAAGAGTCGTTTCCCTATCCATGACGCAAGCTATCAGGGGTAGCTGGAAGCGGTTGATTGTTAAGACTCAAATCCAAGAGTCCACAGTAGCATTATATTATTCTGTTATAAATATTAATTCTTATTAAGCGCAATGTCAGCATGTAATACTTATATAAAGCTAAAGCTTTAGTACATGCGCCTTGAGTGCTTAATTTTAGCAAGAGAGACCTCTACAAATCATAACACGAGATTCGACTTTATAAAGATAAGAGGGACCCTCTTATCTCTAACCTATTTTTCTTAATTATATAGGCAAATCTAAAGCATTTTGATCTGGGAGCATGAAGCTAATAAATTCTTCACTGATTAAGTCCACTATTTCTATTAAACATTAACATTCGCGAAATCTTTCGATTTACAACGAGTCAATTAAGCACTCAAGGCGCAGGTACTAAAGCTTTAGCTTTATATAAGTATTACGTGCTGACATTGCGCTTAATAAGAATTAATATTTATAACTTTAAATTGATTCAAAATATTTCTAAATTTAATATCTGAATATTGTCTCGTTGTAAATCGAAAGATTTCGCGAATGTTAATGTTTAATAGAAATAGTGGACTTAATCAGTGAAGAATTTATTAGCTTCATGCTCCCAAATCAAAATGCTTTAGATTTGCCTATATAATTAAGAAAAATAGGTTAGAGATAAGAGGGTCCCTCTTATCTTTATAAAGTCGAATCTCGTGTTATGATTTGTAGAGGTCTCTCTTGCTAAAATTAAGCACTCAAGGTGCATGTACTAAAGCTTTAGCTTTATATAAGTATTATTCTGTTATATATATATATATGTAAATATAAGTATTATATTAATTATAATACTGGTGCCAGTATTATTTTCTGTAGGTTGAGTCTGTAATCCAGACCAAACACAACAGTAACTAAACAAAAGCTTTACAAACTGAAATCACATTCACTATCTAAGTATTTTTATTTGTCTCATCCATATATAGAGTAAAAGTATAGCTTTTTAAATAAGGTATATGAATCATATATTAATATTTTATATATGTGAAAACTAGGAATTTCACAATCTCTCAAATATTTTTACAAGTAAACAAATTTTTTCATTAAAGAATACATATAATAATTAAAATATTTTCACATGTTTATATATATAAATATTGAAAGTTTTATTTAGATTTTCTGTGTTATTCTAGATAACTTTAGACTATGAAGCAACCAGGTAAACAACCAATTAAAAACTTGCATTGCAAATTGAAATATTGTCATCTAGTAAAGTTTTTTATAGATCTGATCCACCTATAAATGAGAAACAATGCATTTAGCTTTTATACCCTAATTGAAAGAATATTGCATAGAAAATATTATAATTTTTAATATTTTTGTATTAATAAAAAGTTAAATTGATTATAATATTACATAATTAAAATATGAATTTAAAGATTTAAATTAGAGACTAAAATAAATATAAAAATGTAAGTTGGTGTGTGTCATCATCAACAATCATTATCAATCCACTGCAGGATGAAGGTATCTCCAAGTTCAATCCATCTTCTCTGATCTTTGGCTTCTCTTCTCCCCATCACCCCTGCACACTCTCTTATTTCATATATCCATTTCACATGTGGTCTCTTTCTGGGTCTTTTACAATCTTTTGGTATCTAGTTTAAAATTTCAATTGTCCACCTATTATCATCCCTTCTAGCAATATGTCCAGCCCAACTCCAGTCTTTTAATTTTTTCAGTGAGGTCAGTAACACCTGTTTGTTCTCTTAGCCATATATTGCGTTTTCGATCTCTTCTTGCTACTCCCAACATGCATCTTTCCATACTTCTTTGAGTGGTCTGAAGTCTCTGTATTGCTCTTCTATTAAGTGTCCAAGTCTCAGATCCGTAAGTAAGAAGTGGTAAAACACATTTATTAAAAACCTTCCTTTTCAAACACATTGACATATATCCTTTTAGTATCAAGTTATTTCTACCAAAAGCACTCCGACCAAGTTTAATTCTATGAGTAATTTCCTCCATTATGTTTCCATCTGTATTAATAATCTGACCAAGGTATTTGTAACTGTTAACTTTTTCTAACTCATCATAGTCAATCTTTATTTTCATATTTTAGTACTAAAATAGATTTAAATATTAACTGTTTTTTATCTAACTCATTTTCTTAATTTTTTTAAACAAAAACAGGTTGTAGAATTAACTAAAATCAAAGTATTGTTAAAAGAAAGCAATCTATTTTCCAAAATATTTTACACTTATCAAAACTAATTTGCTTTAATTAAGAAAAAGTTTTTTATTTAATCCAAGTAAAAGTAGATAATAGAATTTTATAATAACAAGCTTGTCTTAGATTTTTTTAAAAACAACATCAGAATTTATATAATGTATTGAAGCTATATATATATTTTATAGTTTTATTCTATTGGTTTTTTTTATTATACTTATATTATTTGATATTATATATATGTTTACATATATATGCTTCATGTTATATCTATGTGCACTTATGTTTACTTATATATGCCAAGTAAATTTTTTTTTAATGTTTTAAAACTTTTTTTCTTATATAAATGAATAAAAATTTTCTTTACTTTGGGATTAGCGCTGCTACGATGTAATCGTTTGGCCATAATTATTCTAACTTTGCGAATATATATTTCGTTGCTTGGGAAGTACCACTTTAGGTTTAGCAAGCATTATATTTGAAAAATCAGTTTTTGAATTGAAGTTAATTAAAAAAAATTATTATGAATATGATATAAATAAAAGATTTGAATTAAATAAACTGAATGTAGGAAATTGTTTTTTATTACTAAAATTGTTTTTTATTACTAATTTTTTTATCCAAAAAATGTTTCATTTATATTGTATTCATAATAATTTTTTAAAATTTAGTTGAATTCAAAAACTCATTTTTTAAATATAAAGTTTGCAGTCTTTAAAAAAACAACACATCTAAAGTGTTAGAATAATCGTCAAGCATTGGTGATCGAATGGTCAGCACAGCAGCCTTACAAGCAGTTGTCCCGGGATTAGCGTGTTCGCTTCCCGGCCAATGCTATGATACATGAAAAAAAAAAAATTAGAATAATTATGGCCGGATGATTACGTCACAGCAACTCTAATCCCAGACTACTATTTTTTCTTTAAAAAATTAAAGCACTTTTAAATAGGATTAAATATCATGTGATAATATGTGTGCATGAATAGTCGCAGAACATCACATTCCAAAAGGAAACAATTTAGTTTAAATAAAGTCACTTAACATTCTAGATACATTATTTAAATAACTTAATGGACTGTAGATGCAGGCATTACTTTTCAGTTATATATAAAATATATATTTAAGTGTTTTATTTAGTGCAAAGCATATTCACAGATTTAATTATTTTGTTAAGTAATTACAACTGTTAAAAAGAAAGCGCTCTATTTAGCTACTAAAAATAAGGTATTCTTTGGTGTTAGTTCACTAAAACTTGTTAATGTTTTTGGTAATATTTAATAAGTTAAAAGGTGTTAAGTAGTATTGATTGCCATAAGAAATAAGGAGTAAACAATGAGTGTTCAGAAGTTAGAATGACTATCAATTAATAAAAGGAAATTCCATTAAATTTCAGATGAACTGATTAAATAAGTTATTAGTTAAAACAAATTTTACATGCTAAATTTGGATACTTTTTGTTTACAAATCATATAAAAACTCAGAAAAATGTATTTAAGTCTTCAATCTTTCTGAAGCATGAAGCTTTGCCCTAGAAAGCAGAAATCGTGGAGTAGAGAAGTCAGTGTCCATTTTCCCACCATCCCATGGGAGTGCAAGTTAGAAATTCCATGATGTAGTCTGTTCAAAAGTTCTATCAGTTGGCGACCATGTCTACATGCCTGCATTTTTAAAAGTAATCCAGATATTGAACCTGCCATTCAGTCTTGCAAAAGATTATCAGCAGCTATGAGAGAACAGAATATTAACCTCCGATGGCTACTAGAAAAGTTCTTTATCATTACTTTATTAATGATTCAAAGTATTATAAATCCAAAGAATCTGTCCGTCTCATCAATATTACAAAGCATCACATGATCACCATTTCTTATGCTTGCTCATAACTTATTAAAACAGGATGAGTATGCACTAGATAGGGATTTTATGCACAAGCCTTCTGGCATCCATTGATTACTCTGGCTCGCACTGAGTGGCACTTCTGTATGGAGAGTTTTGCCTGTTTGAATATTACAAAGGCTACAAGAAATGAAAAATGCCCCAGAAATTATAGACTTGCCCCATATAAATCACGAACTTTGGAAGACATCGCATCACTGAAGCTACTCTCCATTTCATAAATATAGCTATGTTTAAACTCTTCATCTAGGCAAGTGAAGAAAGATTTGAACTCTGAGCATAAACTTTCTGTAACAGAAAGATGTCAGTAAAATACTAACATTTAATATTTATTTGTGTATTTTCCTTTTTATATCAATATTTTAATTCCATATTATTATGCATATCCCTAGATTACATATATATATATTCTAACCAGGTAAAGAGAGGCTAGGGTAAAGGTAAATGATATTTTGAATGAATGAGAGAATCTTAAAACTATGATGACAATAATAATATATTACATTCGTCTAAGCTCAGTGGTCGGTTAATTATCTTTCATTTTTATTACAGAGACATCTATTAAGATAAAAGGAAATGATATTAAGCGAAAGATAAAAGAAGCTTACTTTATAGCAGAGGATTCCTTCACATTAATCGTAAGGATGCATGTTTTTGCTATATCTAAAAGATGGTCTTAGTGACTCATTTGCATAGAATTTGCATATGGTATTTATTTATATAATGATTTCAAAGAAAGAATCATAACTGGCTATGAATATGAGAAGTACATCTTCTTGAAAGCGCTCAGTCATTTAATTTAGTTTTCTATTTGTTGTTACAGCTTTACGTTGGAAGTGTGATAGCACGATTTAATATTATTATATTGAAGACAAACGTAAAGTATAAATCTACAGGTTATTACTTAATATGCATAATTATAAAGTAGGTAAATAATGTAGGAAGAGGAAAAACTTCACTTATCCCTATGCAGCACTTTTAAACATACATTTCCCGTCATCAAAATATATTCTCTGAGTAATAAATATTTTGTAATTTGAGTAACATCTTCCAAGAATCTTAATGTGATTTCTTTAATATCTTAAATAGCAAATATTTATCACCAAATAATTATTTATTGACATGATCTGATCTACTCTAATCTTATAGAGTGAAGTATAGGGTACCTTTCTAATGGTACAATGAGCAATAATGAATTTCTTTTGCCACCACCATAATTATAATACAAAGGAATGATTTAATAATTAATGTAATAAGAAATAATGATCTCAGAGTTCTTGTTAATTTTGGAAAGTATATTGTTGTATTGTGTTGCCAGATAAATGACTGGCAGACTGATAGACTACAGGAGACATACACCGAGTATGTACCTCTATTTTTCAGTCATCATATTAAATGAATATGTATATATCATACAATTTTTTTGCATTCCTTCATATATTCCTATATATTACTTTTTATAAATCTTCACATATATACTCTAATGCAAAGTTTTTTTAATATAATTCCTTCAATTTCCTAACAGTTTCGACTGTCCTGCAGTCATCATCAGAGCTTTTACACAACTTTGCTCGTTTTTTTTAAATTTATAAGTTTAAAAAGAAAGAGGAAGGATATGTAAAAGCTCTGATGAAGACTGCAGGGCAATCAAAACTGTTAGAAAATTGAAGAAATTATATAAAAAAAAACTTTGCATTAGAGTGTATATGTGGAGATTTATAAAAAGTAATATATATCACACATTTATTAGTGCATAATTGGGTGATGCATACAAATATATATTTCTTTCTTAACTCAATAAGTATTTTTTTCATAATAAAACTCATTTTTAATATATATATATAAATAAATGCTTAGCTCTTGCCATTCCTCACCTCTGCTCAAAGATTTTATTGAGAGTAATTTATTTTTCTTTTAATGTTTAGTTTATTTTCTAAGCAGAATAATCATAGGACAATCCACGTTACTTAAACATACATGAAATGCTACTAACGTGAAAGTAATTTAAATATTATTGGGAAACATAAATATTATTTCAATTTATATGCTAGTAAAAAAAAAATGGTTTAGAATTATCTTTCTATTTATGTATTTAGTTTAATATCACGTGCATTTAGAAGAATTATATTATGGTTACATATTTTGGATTATATCTGTAATATTAGAATGAGTGCTTATGTTTATAAATGTAGTCTTTGGGTGAATTTGAATTAAATATTTATTGATTAATTTTTGAGTAACAGGGAATGATTACGCTGAATAGGTGTTAAACTCACTTGCCAATATAGTGTATGATCGCTTATGTGACATTAGAAAATGTCAGTTCATACTTAATACAAATATGACTTTAATCTCCAGGTCGCTCCTATTCCACTTATTATTTTTATTGCTAGGTTTTATTTGTTTTTATGTAGTAACTATCAACACAGTTGATTATTTTCTGCCATATGTTGATAATGAATTTGTGTGTATTAATTCTTTAAGCAGATGATTATTTTCTGCTTTATATTAATTTGCCTGATGTTTTCTCTTGGTATGGCCATGCCAAGGCAGGCATACCTTATCTTTCATATATATTGTTTATTACTAGGGAAACCCCTTCATTATTATAACTTAGTGTTGCAATGACTTGGTTTCATCTATTGGAAATACTTATGAAATATTTTTCTGGCCTGACTTATAATGCTCTAATGTTAATAATATGAAAATACTATGATTTGAGAATCATTCATGATTATAGATGTAGTTAAAGGTCTTTAAACTGAATCCTCCCTGTTCTACCAATCTTTAATTATGCATTTAGTAAAATAGCTAAGCCACAAAGGATATCCATCCAGGGATTATGAAAATACATGAACATATTACTATGTCCATGTTTCACCCACATACTGCAGTAAAGATGGTGAGAATAAATAATCACTAATATTTGATAAATTTAAAACAATGATGGATCACGTATAATCCATTTCCAATCACAGCAAATCCATACACTAATTAAAAATGTATATCTTAGAATCAGTAATTATAACTCATGTAGCTGTTTAACTCATTTCGTATTTTAAATAAATATGCCTCAAAACCAAGTTTGACATAGGTGATAACATAGTATAATACCTTGGGTTCAAACCTTACACCAAGCAATCTCATTTATTGCTATAATCTGTAAAGGAGACATATTCATATATTATTTATGATTTACTTATTTTTTTTATATATCATTCATAAATCTATATGTTCATTATATCTCTGCATTTATGTATTATTTACTGCAATTAATATTTATATCACTTAAGCATCTCTTGTATCTCCCTGACCTTAGCAAGGAAAGAGTATATATGTTAGCACCAAATACTATAGTTATGTGGAAATTTATCTTGGGGATATAAGTCATGAGGTTCGACTTTGTATTGTCTGTGGTAATGTTTATATATATTGAACCGGATACTTTATCCGATTCAAGAGTTCTATCATGTAAATTAGAAAAAAGAAAAAACCAAGTTTTATATGTGCAATAACACACATACTTATTTATCTTGAAATCTTATATTTTTAATTCTCAGTTGATTTTAATATAAAATATTTTTTTATGACGCTTGTTTTCTTTTAAAATAATTAAAACCAAACAAAGTTTAATTAGTATTCTTATAAAGGTATTTTATTTAAACTAAAAAAATTTAATGTTGATTTATTTTTAAAGCTGAGATTTAGTTTGTATTTTTTTTTATATATAAAAAATAATCATTTTTGTAAGATAAAGCCCTGTAAGATATTGTTTTCTAATTAAGATTGAGCGGGAGATAGAGATTTACCTTGGTGGAAAGTTGCAAAAAAAGATTGCACGGGAGATAACAAAGGACATAAATAGCTGGGTAATTTTTTTTTATTGGAAGAGGATTCAGAGAGACTATTCTGGTCATTCAGTTTATTTTTATTGCTCAGCTTACTCAGCTTCTTGTTATTGAGGATCGGTCCAGATTTTAGCTGTTATTAAACTGTTGCATTGTTAAAGTGACTCTAGTTTTTTTTTTTTTGATACTGGTGCCACGGGAATCACCAAGTTGAATTTCCGTTGACCGACAATAATTCTATTTGCCGCGATAATAGCAGCCATTCAGACGCCATGCCTGTAATATACGTCCCGAAGAATCTCCACAACATGATAGGCTGAGCCTTTCCAAAGATGAACCTCCGGAGCTCCAAATTGTGACTTCAATCATGACCTAACTGTCAAGTCCAGAGCGGATCCCGATAATACCTCCAGACTTCTGAACCTGTAGTAAATGATAGCCGTTGTAGAGGACTCTATAAACCGAACTTTGTGTGAACAGCAGAAATTAATATTACCTCGAGGTAACTTATCTTTCCATATCAAAATCAGGGCTAAATCTCTAATTAAATCTTTAGCAAATCTCAGCTTAATCTTAAAAAGAAATTATATTTATGATGTGTTATTTATCAATTTAAATATTAATGTATTTTTGTTTATTTTTACATTACAATCTTAGTAGCAAGATTTTCAATCTTAAAGTATTACTTGTTTGAGAGTGTATGGTGAGTGATATTTTATATGCTTAATAATTTCTCAGTTCTATGATTAACCCTTTGTTAAATACTCAGACCGACCTTAGTAGTTTTCTTTTTCTTTTTGTTTGTTTGTTTGCTTCGTCGTTAAACTAAATCAAACTTGGCTTTGGCTGGAGATTTATAGGATATCTGATTTATTTATTTTTTTGGTAGAGATTTATTTGCTATAATTCAGATTATGTAGTTCATAATGTTTCTTTTCTTATGTGAGACTAACCTTGGCTCGTTTCAATGTACTTGTCCATGAGCGTTTAGCAGAATTAGGACATTCTTGGTTCTGATGTTTCTTTTCGGACTAAGAAAAGCTCGTCTGCGCTGTCCCATTATTCTCCACAAACATCCATCTTACTAAATCTCTATAGGGAAAAGGGAATTGGTTGGATGAACCGCTGGCAGGAAGATATAAGCCCTTATTATGTTATAGATAAGAAATGAACTTGTTGGCCTGGGTATTTAACGTAGTAATGCTCGCGTGCACTCATCTGCTAAGTAAATGTAGGTCAAGTTTCATATGTTTATTTTGTTATTATGTTTAATAAATTTAAAAAGTTCTTGGTAAGTATTTTGGCTGACGTTGTCTCAGTGTTTTCTCAATTGTCTGAGCCACATTCATTAGCTTTTGCTCTCCCTGGGTTTAGTCTGGCACATTCATGTTCGTATATCCTGCCCACCCTTAAAATAAATGTCTAGTTCCAATTTTTTCGGACTAGTGACTTCCTCATGGTCAGGATATACGAAACTAAAATCTTTCGTCCGGCACATAGCTATATAAATTTTAGCGCAAGCAACGCGGTGCTTTGATTTTAAATCCCACGTGAGATTTTATTCGGACAATTGAGGAGTATTTCAGTGTTGGAGGCAAGATTCAGTAGGTAGGGATCAGTTTGTGCTAAATTGTAGAAAGCAGTTTGGAGTAGGGGGTTCATCTTTTCAATATGAATAATTAATATATAGTTAATTAAACAGCATTCTTTAGAGTTATTACTAAACGGACGGGTCAGACAAATAGATATTAAGAAGTTATACATTTATTTTGTTTCTTTGTTTGTTAAAAAAAAAAAGTTATTAGTTCTACGTTCGTAAAATAATAATAAAAAAACAAAGAGTTTGGGTTCGCGTTTAAAGTTGAAAATTAGCTGTTATGTTCATAAAAAAAAAAAAAAAGCAACCAAAGAGTTTAGGTTCGCGTTTAAAGAAAAAAGTAAACAGTTTAACTTTTGTGCTTTAAAAATATATATATAATAAATAGCAGTTGAAGATTAAAAAAAAAAAAAAAATTTCATAAATAGACAGAAGTTGCGTTGGCAATTTAAATAAAGTTAGAGAAGAGGCTGAAGATAGACTAGCTAGCATCATGGCCAAAATAGATTGGCAAATAAAATCTTTTATGGCTGATATTTGGGAAAGCCCATTAGAGCATTTGGAGAGCCTGCAAGAGATGTTTCGATGTCATAATTGGCAGGCGACTGAACAAGTGGCAATTGCACGCCACTATTTACAAGGAATGGCTGAGGATTGGTGGCATATCTTAAAGATCAAGCCACAGACTTTTTGGGATTACAGATGCAAATTATTGCACACTTTTTGGAGTGAAGAAAAGCAGTATCATATCTTCATCAATATATAACAAGAAAGATATATTAGGGGTAATTGGAGAAACTTACACTCAGTTTTTCTGCAAACAAGCAGCAAGGCTGATATGCCAAATAGTATTGGGCAATATGCCAAGGGATATACAGCAGATCATGTTGTGTAGTAGCAACATTCACTTGGAAGAAATGATTAAACTGCTAAATGAAATTGAACATAATCAGGCCCAAGAAGAAGTGGAGAAAAGAACAATGCAGGGCGATCAGGTAATTTCGATAGAAAAAGGTCAAAAGAGTCAATTATCAGCTCCAATTAAAAAAAGTAAGGAAAGCCATAGGACTGTAGTTAATGTGATGGTTGATCAAGAAGAACCAGCATGGAATGGAGCTATGCAGACTTGCCCAATTGTCAGTATAAAAACTGGAGATATCATTACAGAAGCATTGGTTGATTCAGGAAGTCAAATGTCATTGCTCTCTAGTAAGTTTTATGTGAAAATAAAGAGAGACCAGCCATGTTTGTATACAGTGCCAATAAAGAGAATGCAGGTGACACTGGCCAATGGCAAGAAGGCAAATATTGAAACCAAACAGGTGTGGTTACATTTGCATCTGGGTAACATAGAATTAGACCATGTCTTTCTGATAATGCCTGGTCTCATACAAGATGTTATAATTGGGACTGATTTTTTATACAGGCATAAATGTGTTTTGGATTATGACAAATGTTTATTTCTTTGCCAAGATGTTTTGATGCCATTTGAAGGGCTAAAGAGTTATAAGCCACTTCAGGTACAGTGTGTTCAGCAAGTGAGGGATACCGTTGAAATGCAAAATAAAGTGTCGCAATCCATTTTAAAAGGAATGGAAGAACAACACCCTCTAATGGAATTGTTGAGGGAGTTTTATTCAGTTTTTTCGAATAGGCTTAAGATCATTGAGGGGTATGTGCATCGCATTCAAGTTAAGGATGAAAGCCATTTCCAGAGTCGTTCATGTCCCATTCCGTTTCAATATAAGGTTGAAGTAGATCTTCAAATACAAGCAAATGATTGAATGGAGAGTTATTGGAAAGCACACATCTCTGTATGTCAACCCATTAGTAGTGGTAAAGAAGAAAGATGGATCTGTCAGGATATGTTTGGATGCCCGGTGGTTAAATGCCATTACCATTCCTGAAAGAAACATTCCACCTACAATAACAGAACTTCTCTCAAAATTTCAAGGGAAAACCTTTTTTTCTACATTGGACTTGACATCCAGTTATTGGCAGATCCCTCTACATTTATTTGATCGCAAATATACCGCCTTCTGCTATGAAGGGCATACGTATGCGTTTGAGCGTATGCCTTTTGGATTAATCAGTAGTGGTTCAGGACTTCTAAAGTGTTTGGATCAAGTGTTATCAGACAAAATCAAGAGTCTGATTGTGATATATATGGATGACATAGTCATCGCATCTAAAAATATGGAAGAACATATGGAACACTTGATAATGTTCTTAATTTAGTGTTACCAGAAAAACATTATCATCAATTTACAAAAAAGTTGCTTGGTCCAGGAGGAGGTTGCATTTTTAGGCTTTTTAATTGGGAAAGAGGGTATTAAACCTCATCCGGAGAAACTAACAGCGATATAACATTTTCCTACACCCACTAATAGGCGTCAGGTACGGTCTTTCCTGTGAGTATGCAATTTTTATCATAAATTCTATGAAAATTTTGCATTAGATGCTGCAAATATGGTTCAGTTATTAACAAAAGACCAAAAATGGGTATGGAAGTACAAACAGGAGCAGGAATTTCAACATATTAAAAACAAGTTTTTGGAACAAGTGGTTCTAGCCTACCCTGACTTTTCACAAACCTTTTATGTTCAGACTGACAGCAGTGGGCAAGGGCTTGGAGTCGTGTTATTTCAAATTGACAAAGAAAAACGTCACAGAGTGTTGTATTTTTGTAGCCACAAGCTAAAAGGGGCGGAAAATAATTACACGATGACAGAAAAGAAAGCTTTGGCCATTGTTTGGGCTTTCAGTAAATTCAAACAATTCCTGCTTGGGTCAGAGATTGTTGTAATTACGGATCATAAGAGCTTGGAATTTCTTAATAACAGTTACTTATCGATTGATACGTTGGAGTCTTACGCTACAGAAATTCTAGTATAAAGTTGTACATTGTAAAGGAAAGGAAAATATTGTGGCAGATATTTTGAGTCATCATCCCATAGATGTGACCCCACATCATCTTGAGCCCAACAATCTGAGTATTGCAGCATTCACATTGACCGTAGATGAGTCCATAGAGCAACAATTACTAAGGCTACGTGAAATACAGGAGACCAGCCCAGAGTATGCACAAATCATGACATATAAGAAAGGAATAGGAACTTCAGACCCCAGTGACACAGCAACATTGGGAAAATATGAAGCCTATAGAATAAAGGATGGGGTATTGTAATACAGAGTCACCACAGAAGAAGACTCATCCCAAAGACTCAGGAACAAACTTATAGAGTATATACATTGCCTTTATGGACACTTTGGACCACGTAAAGTAGAACATGTGCTCAGGGAAGTATTTTACTGGCCAAGTTTATATTCAAATGTTGTATCAGTTTTGGGGAAAATGTCATGTGTGTTCACAAACTAAATATGTAAATAAGAGATTTACTGGGATCTTACAGCCTATTTTAGCACACAACCCTAATGAATTGTTGGCCATAGATTTTTATGGGCCTTTACCTGCCTATAAACGATACCGATATTTAATCGAAATGTACGACATATTTTCTAAGTATGTAACTGCATATCCGTTAAGAAAGGCAGATACACGAAGTACTATCCGGATCTTACAGGAGCATCAGTTTCCTAAGATTGGTAGGCCCCAGATGATACTTACAGATCATGGGACACCCTTTAAATCTCACCACTGGAAAAAGTGGATTCAGCAACAGGGCATTCAGCATGTATTAACATCTATTCGTAATCCTCAATCGAATCCCTGTGAGAGAGTCATGAGGGATTTAAACCGTTTATTTTGGCTTTATGTCAGCAAAAATCACCATGGATGGGTGAATCATACAGGAAACATCACTAACTACATAAATTGGACACAGAATGAATCTACAGGGTTTGCTCCCATCAGATTATATTTTGGACAGAATTATCCAATGCTGATAAAGGCTCCCTTGCCTGTAGATCGGGACAAAATTGATAAAGAAATGGATAAAAGAAAGGCTCGAATAAAGTTGAAACATATGGCTGAAGTACGCATAAAGCGGGGAAATCCACGACCATGTAGATTCGAGGTAGGGGACTTGGTTTTTGTACGAAAACCTCATGTCAGCAATCCAATCCAGCATCAATATAAGAAAATTTTCCAGTATATGAGGGACCTTACACTATACAAAGGAAAAGTGGTCCGAATGCCTTTGTATTGGAAGATGAATGTGGGGTTTATGGATCTTATAATGCACGAAGCCTTAGGCCAGCCACCTAAAAGATAGGAGGTACACTTAAGGAATTGATCTCAGGGCAAATGTTCAGCCAGGGGGATGGGATTTAAAAGTTTTAAATGTTGGGGTTTAAAGTTTGGAAAAAAAAAAAAAGAAATAGCAAATAAATGCTTTTATTTATTTATTTTTTTTTGTTGGCGTGAAGGGGCAGTTGAACCGGATACTTTATCCGATTCAAGAGTTCTATCATGTAAATTAGAAAAAAGAAAAACCAAGTTTTATATGTGCAATAACACCCATACTTATTTATCTTGAAATCTTATATTTTTAATTCTTAGTTGATTTTAGTATAAAATATTTTTTTATGACGCTTGTTTTCTTTTAAAATAATTAAAATCAAACAAAGTTTAATTAGTGTTCTTTAAAGGTATTTTATTTAACCTAAAAAAATTTAATGTTGATTTATTTTTAAAGCTGAGATTTAGTTTGTATTTTTTTTTTTTATAAAAAATAATCATTTTTGTAAGATAAAGCCCTGTAAGATATTGTTTTCTAATTAAGATTGAGCGGGAGATAGAGATTTACCTTGGTGGAAAGTTGCAAAAAAAAAGATTGTGCGGGAGATAACAAAGGACATAAATAGCTGGGTAATTTTTTTTATTACAGGAAGAGGATTCAGAGAGACTATTCTGGTCATTCAGTTTATTTTTATTGCTCAGCTTACTCAGCTTCTTGTTATTGAGGATCGGTCCAGATTTTAGCTGTTATTGAACTGTTGCATTGTTAAAGTGACTCTAGTTTTTTTTTTGATACTGGTGCCACGGGAATCACCAAGTTGAATTTCCGTTGACCGACAATAATTCTATTTGCCGCGATAATAGCAGCCATTCAGACGCCATGCCTGTAATATACGTCCCGAAGAATCTCCACAACATAATGGGCTGAGCCTTTCCAAAGATGAACCTCTGGACCTCCAAATTGTGACTTCAATCAAGACCTAACTGTCAAGTCCAGAGCGGATCCTGATAATACCTCCAGACTTCTGAACCTGTAGTAAATGATAGCCGTTGTAGAGGACTCTATAAACCGAACTTTGTGTGAACAGCAGAAATTAATATTACCTCGAGGTAACTTTCCTTTCCATATCAAAATCAGGGCTAAATCTCTAATTAAATCTCTAGCAAATCTCAGCTTAATCTTAAAAAGAAATTATATTTATGATGTGTAATTTCTCAATTTAAATATTAATGTATTTTTGTTTATTTTTACATTACAATCTTAGTAGCAAGATTTTCAATCTTAAAGTATTACTTGTTTGAGAGTGTATGGTGAGTGATATTTTATATGCTTAATAATTTCTCAGTTCTATGATTAACCCTTTGTTAAATACTCAGACCGACTTTAGTAGTTTTCTTTTTCTTTTTGTTTGTTTGTTTGCTTCGTCGTTAAACTAAATCAAACTTGGCTTTGGCTGGAGATTTATAGCATATATGATTTATTTATTTTTTTGGTAGAGATTTATTTGCTATAATTCAGATTACGTAGTTCAGACTGTTTCTTTTCTTGTGTGAGATTAACCTTGGCTCGTTTCAGTGTACTTGTCCATGAGTGTTTTGCAGAATTAGGGCATTCTTGATTCCGACGTTTCTTTTCGGCCTAAGAAAAGCTCATCTGCGCTGTCCCATTATTCTCCACAAACATCCATCTTACTAAATCTCTATAGGGAAAAGGGAATTGGTTGGGTGAACCGCTGGCAGGAAGATATAAGCCCTTATTATGTTATAGATAAGAAATGAACTTGTCTGCCTGGGTATTTAACATAGTAATGCTCGCATGCACTCAATGTTAAGATCTGGTATTTAACGTAGTAATGCTCACATGCACTCAATGTTAAGATCTGCTAAAGTAAATGTAGATCAAGTTTCATATGTTTATTTTGTTATTATGTTTAATAAATTTAAAAGGTTCTTGTAAGTATTTTGGCTGATGTTGTCTCAGTGTTTTCTCAATTGTCTGAACCACATTCATTAGCTTTTGCTCTTCCTGGGTTTAATCCGGCACATTCGTGTTCATATATCCTGCCCACCCTTAAAATAAATGTCATTCCGATTTTTCGGACTAGTGGAGCCCTCGTGGTCAGGATATACGAAACTAAAATATTTCGTCCGGCACAA